>WITN01000606.1:0-53723 GCA_015025155.1 Lactarius quietus
GTAACAGGGGGGCAGCTGGGCCAGTTCTGGCAGGTTCTTGGCTCAAACTGAGTTCAGCGCGTCCCAAGTGTTTCCCAGCGTGGAAAGCCCTCAAGACAACCCTCATCCGAGTCCACGGAGGCATAGCCACACAATGCAGCTGAGCCTACCACCTTCGAATCATGGTGCTCCCCTCAAACTCGCCCTCTCCTCTCTTGTACAACGTGTCCGCGCCGTTATCATGTCTGGCTCTGAAATGTATACTATCAGCTTTGGGCTCCTCCCTCACCCTTTCAATCTTTCCTTGATTTCGCAAATTCACTTCGTTTTTTCCCCACAGTTCACCTGTACGCTTTGACTTTGACACTCCTTCTCAGTTACGCAACACGGTTCCCAAAGTAGTAAGTACTCTACCCTTTCCGTGACCTCGTAATCCAACCTTCCTGCCCCACCTGTACACTACCTGGCTCTGTATCACTATCTCACGGCATACCCACTCGCCAACACCAGCAACGGCGCCTTTGTTGCAAATCCGACTCGGAACGTGGAAGCATCATCCTCGGTCTCCCTTCTGCTCCCACTTCCCCTGCTCCCATCGTCCCTCCAGCTCCCCGCTCTCTCCGAGTCTCCTCTGCGCTTTTCTCCCTCCACGCACACATTTCTAAGAATCCCACAGATAATGTCATCGTCTCTCCTTGTGCCTTCTTTGACAAGCTCTACAGTCGCTGTTATGCACCAAGACACCCACGACTTTCTTAACTATGTCCTCAACAATACCGTCAATGAAATGCAGTATGACAAATACCATATAAGCAATGACGTGAGTGCTTTCAACAACTCTGGAGAGTACAATGTGAGAACAGTTCCCACGTACTTCAAATAAAGTGATACCCAGCCACAATCTGTGCGACGTCCCTGCTTCCTATCGTGGTCGTCAGTCTCACACCCTGGCATTTATCGAACGACGCTTCTCCCCTCACCGCACACTTCGATGTGTCACAACAAACTGATGTTCTCGTACATCGCTTCCTCGAAGGCTCGCTCACTTCTGAGACTTCTGTCTGTCCTGCGGAACGGTGAGTCATCGACCTTCCTTATCTTTGTTTCGTGGCCCGGCCCTCATCGTCTGCTCCACGGCCCCCACACAACTCCCTACAGCAGTTTTCATATTAGTTGTCACCCCTACCAATTTTTTCACGTAGGCGGGATTCAAATGGGTGTTCCGGCTGCTGTGCCACCCCACAAAAATTATTCGAGTAATTAAAAAATGAATATATGTAATCTACTTATCTGACAGATAGCATATATTCGTATCGAATGGGGGTATCACAAATGATTGGTTTCCAAGAAAGGTTGAAGATCGTTCACGCACACAGCACAGAATGTGAAGGAAATAATTGCACATATAACTTTGAAAGAGATTTCTTTCCGTCAGCTTTTGAATGCACATGTCAGTGTGAAAATATGGGAGTGGACCAAGGGGGTTCGGGATGTTAAAAATTACACGGGGTCCCTCGTTCCGAGTCCACCCAAAAAAAAGAAATTCTCAGAAAAACATAGATAACATTGACATAAGCAAAGGTACCACAATGTCCACAGAGGGGGCCCAAGACTCGCTGTTTTCAACAAAACCAAAATATGTATTTCTATTTGTAAAAATACATGGCTAGTGCTACAGTGCGTTCATCCGAAAGGTTATCGGTATCGGCCCCTTCAATTCGTGGTCGTGTCGTGGACCTGTGGTCGTAGTGGTTGTGGTTGTAGACTTGTTCTCAACATCTCGTGCTGTGCCGGCTCATTCTGCTTGCGTCTCCCTCACCGCCTGCATCCTTGCGGCTTGCATTTGTCCTGCATCATCGTTGCTGCCGTTGCAGACTTGCAGTTGTATTTGGCAGGCATCGTTTTCCTTGTCCGAGACATCGTCGCAGTTGTAGCTTGGGTGGCGATGCAGTGGTGATAGCTGATATCAAGGCTGAGAGGTGGTCGACAGCGGCAGTGGCAGTGGTGAGCTGGTTGGTGCAGATCTGAGGCTGTGATTCCCCAGCTGACAGGTGTGCGAGGCAGTGGAACGGCAGTGGCAAACGAAGGCGAGAGGAGGGGAGAGTGCCCTGCCAGTGAGAGCGAACACAGATCTAATTCTGTGAACCTCTTATTGAACATACACCGATCCCGGGCCTTTGTATTCATGAATTTCTGAAGCACACAACCCCTCAAGCCCAAGTGACATAAATATAACTCTTTGAGGAGGGTTTCAGGGATATAGTTGAATGAGAGTGGGCTTGGAGGGAAGGGTACGCAACTGCCAAGCACAGATAACTATTCTATAACCCAATTTTTCGGGATAACCCGATTTCCTGAGAGTTTTTGACTATTCACACGGATCTCACGCTGGGCGCTCAGTGTTTTCCATTTAATTTTAACTCTGATTTCTTTTGTAAAAATTCCATATTAAAAATAAAAATTTGTGTAAATAACAAACAAACAAAAAGAACGTGTAAACAATGCGTGTTTGTGTATCAACATAAACAACCCCCACGTCGCCCACCCCCCCTCTTTCCACACACATCCTCTGCACCGCCCCCCCTGCGTGTTCCAACGGGGCATGCGAACGTGGCCGCGTTGCACATGCCCCTCGTGGCTGCGCGGCCGCCCACCTGTGCGCCCTCCTCGTGGCCACGTGGCCACCCCTTGCGCCCCCCCCTGATGCAGCACCCTCACCCCATCTCCCTTGCGCTCCGCCTGCGTGCCCCTGTCTCTCCCCCCCCTCTCCCCCCACCTTGCTGCGTCCCCACCTCATGGGCGCCCCCCTCCCCAATTGTCCGCGTACCCCGTGTTCACCACAGAATGGGGGACTTGGAAACGCAAGCCAGGGGGAGGGGGGGCGTGCAGCAGGCTCCATGTGACCCCGTGTGCAAGTTGTTGCGCACGGGATCACCCCTAGTGTCACGTCCCAGGTCATAGCGAGTATCTGACCTAACTCATAAGCGAGGGGACGTAATCTAGGGGACGCTTACTACTTCGATGACTGACGGCTGACGGCTGATTCATGATACGGACTATGTTGATTACTGATAGTCTTACTGTACGATACGAAGGATGACTGATAGGCAGTAGTTGAGGCGTTAGTATTAGTGGACGTTACCAAGCAAGTAGTAGTAGTGGCTGTATCGCTGACGAAGGCATACAGCTCAGATACGATATAAGGCAGCTGTCGACTAATGTGGTCGACAGCTTGACTCTCTTGTGTCTTTACAGAATCTAGTCGGCTTCTATCCTCTAAGAAGTCCGCGTGCATTCACGTTCCCTTAGGAAGGCACTTTCAGGTGTCCTTGGGTCTTGGTCACACCTTCGTGTGTTGACACATCTTGCTGAGTCATATCTCGTTGCCATCGCGTGTCGAGCCTAAGTCAGGCTACGTCATAACATTAGAGTCAAGCTCTCCTCACACGCCGTGGCGCCAATCACAACCAAAGACGGTTGGGACTTCCAACCCTTCATCATCAATTCCAGGGAAAGAGACGCCCCTGCAAGATACGTCATCAATCGAGTCCGTTGGAGAACAATCCCGGACGACAGACGAAGTGGAACATTAGACCACTTTAACACCGGTTATTACGCCGAAGCAGCGACAGCCCAACGATTTCATCCAATCATCTTTCACCACGGAAGGTGTTGTTGGGTAGAACTCAGGTGGAACAGAACACAAGAATACTTCGAAGCAGCCAGACCAGCCGGAGACGATCTCAATTGCAACATTCTGCTATCAGAAGCAAGAGACGTTGAAGAACAAGGACAAATCGACGGAGACGTTGAAGAACAAGGACAAATCGACGGAACTACAGTAGAAGAAGAAACATACGTGGAACCTATATCTCCAGAACTCCAACACAGGACACCAGCACGGACAGACACCAGCCACACAAGCGAACAAGCCCAAACTCCATCTATAGAACACGAACCAGAGACCATCTACATCCAAGAAGAAGAACCCGCTGTAGAGGAAATCATCACGCAAACAGCTACGTTACACATCCCTGACCCAATTAGGATGGCCACTCAAACACAGGTCGAAGAACCTATGCCATTAGTCATCGACGAAAGAACAGGCCATGTTGTAAACATGGACCCGGAAGATATACAAGCTGCTCGACGAGCCATGGGGCCAGACGAACCAGATCAACCAGGAGGGTTCGACTTTGATTACAACGAACCACCTCCTAGACCATTCGAACAAATAGGAAGGGCCTACAGACAACAAAATCAAGGAGGAGGCCCACCAGGAGGAGGCCCACCGGCAGGAGGCCCACCTGGAGGAGGACCACCACCCATGGGAGGAGGAGGACCGCCTGGAGTGCCTCAGGGCGTCGGCAATGCCATGGACAAATTCATAGGAAACCCCCCGAATCTGTTCAGCGGAGAAAGATCAAAAGTCGAGGGTTTCATACTCCAGTGGGAGATCTACGCGGGAGTCAACGCAAGCAATACGGCTATGAGGAACAAGTATCAAAAAGCTATGTTGTTCCTCACTTACGTTCAAGGGGACCTGGTTAACGCCTGGGTCATGTCAGCCAATCAATGGTTGATACGAGAAGTATCACGGGGTGTTAGCCAGTTCGACAACAGGCTATGGAACAATGTTCTGCAAGCCTTTCGACGACAATTCGCTGATGTACTCAGCAAGGAAAGAGCCCAGGCTCAACTAGATGCAGGAATCAAGATGAAGGAAGGAAAAATAGACGATTATATCGCTCTATTTGAACAACTCGTTCGCTATGCGGGTTACGACATCAACGCAGAGCAAACCCTGAAGTATTTCATAAAAGGGTTACCAAGAACGCTCTATGAAGCAATGTACCAACACGACGATCCCAGGACTTACGAAGAATGGAGAGCATCAGCTCTCAAGAGACAACAAAAGTGGATCCACATGCAGACGGTACGCGGGAACCTAGACTTGTTCAAAGGGCCCGCTAACAGGAACCAATCGGGAGCATTGGCCAAATTGCTCGCCCCATTACCACACCCCGATGCTATGGATACATCGGCGGATAGAGTCAGAGGAAGACTCGCGGGTGCAGAAGACATCGTCAATGCCCCACGACCTCCTTTCCCTCCACGAGGAGGGTATCTACAAAAACAACGAAACAACAAAGCAGACTTTAGCCAAGTCCGCTGCTACAACTGCGACAGAATGGGGCACATCAGCCGAGACTGTCGCCAACCGCGTCGAAACAAAAGACAACAAATAAGGAGCACGGGAGAAATACCGAAAACCGACGAGGACAAAGCGGAAGACTGGCTGAGAGGAGTGGCCAGCAAAGGAGACGACGTAAAAGACCTCGTCCTGCAAAAGTTGATGGGGACGGGTTTTTCAGACGCCTGAACCCGACGGCCTGGGTGAGGGCACTTCGTTGTAATTCAGTGTATATTTTGCGCTATCGTTCCATGCGAATTCCAGTTCAACTACACACGCGTTACAACACGGCCGATATTAGAGCACTGGTGGACTCAGGAGCCACTGATAACTTTGTGAGCGAAAGTTTTCTCAAACGAATGGGGATAAAAACGCGGTTGCTAGATACGCCCAAACGAATCTACAACATCGACGACACCACGAACAAAGCCGGACATATAACTCAATACGTCATTCTTCGAGTCAATGTCAATGGAAACAACAAGGAGATGAGATTCCTAGTCACCAACATTGGAAAAGAAGACATATTGTTCGGGTACCCTTGGCTAGCGGCCTACGAACCGCAATTCGACTGGAAGAAAGGAACGATCAATCAGGCGCACCTTCCAGTCACGATCCAAACGGTCAACGTAACCAGCAGAAGGGATGTACTAGCCCACCTTCTAACAAAAGATCACATCGTTACGCAACTAGAAGAAGAAGAGATGAGGGGTCGAAGAATAATGATTCCCGCAGTTGAACATGCCATTGCGACCAAACCCAAAGAAGAGAAAAGCGCTACACTACCACCACAATACGAAGCGTTCAAAAAGGTCTTCGACGAAGAAGCATCAACGCGATTACCCGAGAGACGACTATGTGATCACGCTATCACACTTCAACCAGACGCACCGACATCTATCGCATGTCGACTTTACCCAATGACCCGAACAGAAGATGAAGCCTTGGACGCCTTTATCGATGAACACCTCAAGAAAGGGTATATCAGACCCTCACAATCCCCCTACGCTTCATCCTTCTTCTTTATTAAGAAAAAGGATGGGAAACTCCGACCAGTCCAAGACTATCGTGCCATAAACAAATGGACGGTACGAAATCAATACCCGTTACCACTAATAACAGATCTCATGCGAGACCTGGGGGGAGCGGTTATGTTTTCAAAGTTTGACGTTCAACAAGGGTACAACAATATCAGGATCAAGGAAGGAGACGAACACAAAGCGGCGTTCAAAACAAGACGAGGACTTTTTGAACCAACAGTCATGTATTTCGGCCTTTGTAACTCACCAGCGACCTTTCAGGCGTTCATGAACGAAATCTACCATCCCGTCATCGCCAAATTCGCAACAGAGGGCACACATATACGCATCTACATGGACGACATCGCTGTTGCCACCAACGACTGTGGTACCTTACAACGGACAAATCAAGCACACACGGCTGCAGTATCAGCCATTCTCGCAGTTGTGGCAGCCCACGATCTCTACTTCAAATTATCAAAATGCGCATTCCATGTTCCGTCTATTGATTACCTGGGGGTAATCCTTGAAAAGGGGATGACGCGCATGGACCCAGCAAAAATTTCGGGCGTCCGCACATGGCCAACACCAACGAAAGTCAAGGTCGTACGCAGCTTTTTGGGGTTTTGCAATTTTTACCGTCCTTTTATTCGAGGTTTCGCCACTATCGCCAAACCGATGAACGAACTAACAAGAAAGGACGTCGAATGGCATTGGGGACCAGCCCATCAAACCGCATTCGAAACGCTCAAAACTCGCATCACAACTAATCCGGTTCTCACTCACCCAGACCCAGAGGTACAATACGATCTCGAAGTAGATGCGTCAGGTTTCGCCGTCGGAGCAGTACTCATGCAAAAGGGATCCGATGGCAAGAAGCACCCAATAGCATTCTACTCAGCCACTCTCAATGAAGCCGAACGAAATTACGACATCTACAATCTGGAACTGCTAGCCATCGTAAAAGCGTTACGGAATTGGAGATATCTATTGGTGGGATCACCTCACAAGGTCAGAGTATTCTCCGACCATATGAACCTGCAATACTGGCGAGACCCACAGAAAATCAGTCGACGAGTAGCACGAGAGGTCCTGGAACTGGAAGAATACGACATTGAGATACATCATCTCAAAGGAAGAGCTAACGGTAGAGCAGATGCGTTGTCAAGAAGACCAGACTATGACACGGGGGAAAAAGACAACGAACGTGTCACGGTACTACCAAACAAAATCTTCATACGAACAGTAACAGGAATCTCGCCGAACCCCATCAAACAAGAAGAAACCCGAATCGCGGCATGGGTAAGCCCCCATGAACTCAAGAAGATAGAAGGTGTATGGTTCAAGAATGGGAAAGTCGTAGTCACTACAACAAAAGACGAAGAGCTAAGGGAGGTCATAAAACCCTATCACGACGCAGTGACGGCAGGACACCCGGGCATAGCAAAAACAGCGGAACTGCTAGCTCGACACTATTGGTGGCCAAACATGAAGGTCGACGTGATGAACTACATGCAAGGATGTGCAGAATGCCAACGACACAAGGTCAATACTCGACCCACCAAGGCACCACTCGAACCCATTTACCCACGGCCAGAAGCTACCCCATTTGAAGTCATCGCGGTAGACTTCATAACTAAACTACCCCCGTCGGACGGATATGACTCGATTCTGACGATCACAGACCACGACTGTTCCAAAGCAGCAATATTCCTACCTTGCCGAGAGTCAATGTCGGGGGAAGAAACTGCAATGCTATACGCTCAAAGGGTACTCCCTCGATTCGGGCTCCCAAACAAAATAATCAGCGACAGAGACCCCCGATTCGCAGCAAAGTTCATGAGAGAACTTTGCAAAACTCTTCAAATTCAACAAAACATTTCCACAGCATATCACCCAAGGACGGATGGACAGTCAGAACGCTCAAATCAGTGGTTGGAGCAGTACCTCAGACTCTGGGCGAACCAAAAACAAGACAACTGGGCCGCCCAGCTACCTCTAGCGGAATTCGCTCACAATAATGCGATAAGCAGTACTACCAAACAAACCCCGTTCTTTACGCTAATGGGGTATCACCCTAGAGATAAATGGGCGTCAGGGACAATCACCTTGCCCAGTGTATCTACTAGGCTGGAACAACTGATGGAAGCCCGACGGAGCGCGCAGGAGAACATGATAAAAGCCCAGAAATCATGGATCAAACATAAAGATACGCCCAGATACGCCCTAGGAGACCAAGTATGGTTAGATGGGCGTAACTTACGAACCAATCAGCCAACTCCCAAGTTGGCGCCCAGGAGACAAGGCCCATTTGAGATAGTCCAGGTGATGTCCCCTGTGAATTATCGGCTCAAGTTACCCCCGCAGTGGAAGATACATGACGTGTTTCACACAGATTTGTTGACACCTTACAAAGAAACACGCATGCACGGCGCAAACTACTTACGCCCACCGCCTGAATTGGTCGAAGGGGTGGAAGAATACGAAGTCGAAAAGGTGTTAGACTCGAGAAGGTCGGGAAGAGGGCGCAAACTTCAATACCTCATCAAGTGGAAGGGGTATGCGGACTCCGAAAACCAGTGGGTCCCGTGGAACGATGTCCATGCGGAAAAAGAGATAAGGAAGTTCGCACGATTGAACCCGAAGGCTGAGACTCATATAAAGGCAGCCTCAACAGAAGCGGTGACATTATCACCCCTTCTACCCAACAACTTCCCTTTACCTCCTAACTCGATGGCTCATGTCCCTCTCACCATTATCAACATTGACGAGATCGCCATCCCCCACGTCGACACCCTCAACACTTACGATGGAAACAACAACGTCGATGACCAGTTCTGCTCTGCCTTCGAGCACGTCCGAGCCGTCACTGAACAAGACCAAGCCGCCCGAGACCTGGCCGAGGCTCGCAGGCGATTCCCCATGTAGCGTTATCACTTGACGCTTGTTCGACTTGAACCGATCTGTGACGTGATACTCGAGTATATGGATGAATCTTGACTGACACGGGCAACTTAGCTAAGTTGCACAGCCACTAGGTCGCTTGGTAGACACTAGGGTATCCCGAGGGATAAGCTTCAATCGACTGATTGGAATAACGCGAATGGAAGAAGAGGAAGACGATAGTGATGATTCAAGAAGACCAAGCTAGAGAGTCTTGGTCTTCACTACACGACTTATATACAGTTACACGCTGGCTTTAAAGCGCAGCTTGGAATACTGAACCCTAGTACACCTATCCTAGTAATGAGTCACTAACTATCCTGAAACACCGGCGAACCCAAATGCCGGCGACGCGTAAGTGTCCATGACTAATAAGAGCTTACTATCGTAGTCATAACCGAGTAGTAAACGTCCCGAACTCCGAGAACTCGTAATGATGATGATTGTCAGTCCGCAACATGTCAAACTGTGACACCCCACACCTGCAAGCGGAAGAGTGGAAGACGATGAGGAGGGAGTACGACCTATTGAAGGAAGTGATGTCCTCATGGAAGATGGACCAGGTCGTGAAGAGGACTGCAGCGGAGAGGAGGATGAGGATCAAACTACTGACGAGGTGAGTTTCCACCAGTCCACAGCCTCCCTCACTACCACCGTCATCGGCAGCGTCAACCCTTCCAATGCCTCCCTTGCCACCACCGCTGTCGACGACACTGATAGCGAAGACGAAGACGACGACAGCGAAGACGAAGACGACGACAGCGATGAATCTTACCACGCAGCCAGGGTCGTGTGCGTCCAGTGCGACAATCCCCCCAACTATTGCCACTGCGCTCCCCTGCCTATACCTCCCCAAGTCAGTCTCGTTGCCGAAGAAGCCGAGGATGAAGCGCGCCGACCACCTCCAGTTGCTGTTATCTACGGACCAACGGCGGAACAGGGATACGAAGCGCGCGGTCTTCCCCCCTATACGAGGGAAGGAAGCGACCCATCGCCCTTCGCTACGCGCCGAACGAATGTGACGAGGCGCCCTCTCCGTGCCGTATCGCCTACCCCAGGCGGATTCATCCTCAACAACGGGATGAATTGGGTACCTATGGTCATCGAACACGAAGGGCGACGAGTCCCTGCCAAATACGTACGTGTCCGCATGCTAGACAACCCGGAGGTATTCGGAACAATGGGAAAATATTCCCCCGTTTACCGCGCGGACATCCACGCCGAACCATGCCGGGACATGGGCCCCTCAGCTGAGTACACTCGTGAAGAACTCGGCTACTTCCGCGCTGACTTCCGTGGGAAGCGACAGGTAGACGAAGCCCTTGCCCGGTTGGGGGACATCTCCCTCCAAGCCGAGGTAAGACGCTACCGCGCGTCCATGGAAGTCATAGCCGAGCTCGAGCAAGCCATCAAAAAGCTGGAGGACGATATCTTCGTCCACATCGACAGGGCCATGCATTCGTCAAGGCGACTAGGGCGAGCTCATGCCCTCAGGAGGGTTCGAGACGAGCACGAGATGGACGTAGGTCTTACAACGGTAACGAGTTGGGTTGTGGAGCGTGGGCGCTCACCCTTGTAAAGGGGGTGATGTCACGTCCCAGGTCATAGCGAGTATCTGACCTAACTCATAAGCGAGGGGACGTAATCTAGGGGACGCTTACTACTTCGATGACTGACGGCTGACGGCTGATTCATGATACGGACTATGTTGATTACTGATAGTCTTACTGTACGATACGAAGGATGACTGATAGGCAGTAGTTGAGGCGTTAGTATTAGTGGACGTTACCAAGCAAGTAGTAGTAGTGGCTGTATCGCTGACGAAGGCGTACAGCTCAGATACGATATAAGGCAGCTGTCGACTAATGTGGTCGACAGCTTGACTCTCTTGTGTCTTTACAGAATCTAGTCGGCTTCTATCCTCTAAGAAGTCCACGTGCATTCACGTTCCCTTAGGAAGGCACTTTCAGGTGTCCTTGGGTCTTGGTCACACCTTCGTGTGTTGACACATCTTGCTGAGTCATATCTCGTTGCCATCGCGTGTCGAGCCTAAGTCAGGCTACGTCATAACACCTAGGATGCAGGGGGGAGGGAGGGGGGGTTAACCCGGAGGTGTGGGCAGCGCAGGAAGGGATTGCGTGCACCCGCACCCGCCCCTTCCCATCGGCGCCCCCCTCCACCCTTCTCCCGGCATGCGCCACGGCACGGCACGCCCCTCGCCCGTCCCCTTTGCACCCAAGCCGGGGCGTTGGGGCACATGGCGCGCTCCACCCAGGCTGCGCACCCTCCACCCCAGTCGTGTGCAGACCGGGTTGGTGGGGCAGGGTGCCTCCCTGTCCCTGCGCGCCCCGCGCCGCTGGCCCCTCTCCTTTACGCACAAGGTGGGGGCGAAGGGGTGCAGGGGGACAGCACCGCTTTGTGGGCAAGGCGGAGGTGAAGGGGCATAGGGTGGAAGCATCGCCCCAGCACTTCCGCCAGGGCTGCGCAACCCCACCACGCTGAGGCACAGGAAGGACTGCACCCCCCAGTCCCTGTGCCTCGGCTGCCCCACCCGGCGTGCCTGTGTCCAGGCGCGGGAGTGGGGCGATGTGCAAACCAGGCGCAAGCGCGG
Source organism: Lactarius quietus (assembly GCA_015025155.1). Taxonomy (NCBI): domain Eukaryota; kingdom Fungi; phylum Basidiomycota; class Agaricomycetes; order Russulales; family Russulaceae; genus Lactarius; species Lactarius quietus. The sequence goes on from WITN01000606.1 coordinate 11,747, forward strand.
GTGGGAAGCACGCAACCCAGGTGGGAGGGCAGGCAGCACACAACCCAGGTATGGGAATGGGGCAGGAGTGGCGTGGCGTGTAACCCAGGCACGAGTGCAGGGGGGAAGGGGGGGTGGGGGACAAGGTGGCACGCAACCCGGGTGCGGAGGTGGTGCAGTGCGGCGCGGGGAAGGGTGCACAACAGCGGGGATGGGCTGTGCAGAACGCGCTCTTTTGCGCCCCCTCTCTACAGTATCGACTTAGACAAAAAAAACAGTAAATAGCTTATGTAAATTTTATTACAGCTAACAATGAAACGATAGACCCGAATCACTCAGGCGCAACTCCGATTTTCATTTAGTTTTGGAGCGGAGCAAATAATGTGTCAGCATGGTCCACCCAGTGAAATTGTGAAAGAGCAGGGTTTCGTCGTAGCTATACTCTGTAGTCCCTCCATCCCCACCACATCATTATGACACGACACATCCCCAAAGCTATCAAAGAACAGCTCGTGGTCATGTCAGGATATCTCAAGTCCAGTGACATTGCTCGTTTTACACACATCAGCCAGTGTACAGTAAACTGGGTCCTTAGACTCAAACAGGACACAGGCTCTGTAGTCCACACTCCACTGGTGTTAGGTCGACCTCAACCGTTAAACGGGTTGGATGTAGCTGTAACATTTGTTTATTTCACAATCTAGTACCATTCGAAAATCCAAATCAATTTGACTGCCAAACTTGAAGTAGTATTATGTTGATAGAGGGGATGCGTTGGAAGCATCCCGAACCAGTACCCAGCACGGGGGAAACACTGATGGAGCCCAGACTCCAAGTCAGCATTCACAGTGTTGTCGTCGTCACTCTGGCTGTTAGCCATGGCAATGTACTAGAGGGTGGGGGGTCCTTGCGGTAAATTGTATACATTTTATGCTCGTACCAGTGCCAGCTCTTCATTGCTCTCCATAATTCGGGTAAAATCAAGCACAAAAAACAAATACATTTGATGGTGATGAAGAGCCGCATGCTACGGCACTGGCCTGAACAGGAAAGAATGCAGGCACCACTGAAGTCATGCGACGAGCCCTTCTACACTCCGTGGCCCACAGCTAATTGTTACCTTTGTTTGCTCCGCTCCAAAACTAAACGAAAATCGGAGTTGCGCCTGAGTGATTCAGGTCTATCGTTTCGTTGTTAGCTTCGTTGTTAGCTGTAGTTACAGCTAACAATGAAATGATAGACCTGAATCACTCAGGCGCAACTCCGATTTTCGTTTAGTTTTGGAGCGGAGCAAACAAAGGTAACAATTAGCTGTGGGCCACGGAGTGTAGAAGGGCTCGTCGCATGACTTCAGTGGTGCCTGCATTCTTTCCTGTTCAGGCCAGTGCCGTAGCATGCGGCTCTTCATCACCATCAAATGTATTTGTTTTTTGTGCTTGATTTTACCCGAATTATGGAGAGCAATGAAGAGCTGGCACTGGTACGAGCATAAAATGTATACAATTTACCGCAAGGACCCCCCACCCTCTAGTACATTGCCATGGCTAACAGCCAGAGTGACGATGACAACACTGTGAATGCTGACTTGGAGTCTGGGCTCCATCAGTGTTTCCCCCGTGCTGGGTACTGGTTCGGGATGCTTCCAACGCATCCCCTCTATCAACATAATACTACTTCAAGTTTGGCAGTCAAATTGATTTGGATTTTTGAATGGTACTAGATTGTGAAATAAACAAATGTTACAGCTACATCCAACCCGTTTAACGGTTGAGGTCGACCTAACACCAGTGGAGTGTGGACTACAGAGCCTTGTTGCGCAGCAACTAGCGCAGCAAACAGTGTCATGGAGTCTCACCTTGTGAAGGTATAGAGACTAGTATAGAGGTTTGTAGAGAGGAGTGCTCAAGTGTGCGTAGAGTGAACGACTTGTATTCTTAGAGGGCTCTACTCCCTCATTTATAGGAAAACTGGTCCCTATGGTCCACCCATGTCCGTTTGCGTAAAAGTGATGAGTAAAGGTGTCCACAATATCGCGTTTTCAGTGACGCCTGATGTGAAACACCCAGAAGTCTTCAATATCACCACGTGTGATACTGATAAGACTTGCGCCCTCCATATTGGAGTTGCGCCCACTTTGTGCGTAACGGAGTACCCCAATATGGTAATCATATGTACGATACTACTGTAATGTCGTAACTGCTATAGATAAGATATGTATGTACTTATTACGTTTCAACAAGCCTGTGTCCTGTTTGAGTCTAAGGACCCAGTTTACTGTACACTGGCTGATGTGTGTAAAACGAGCAATGTCACTGGACTTGAGATATCCTGACATGACCACGAGCTGTTCTTTGATAGCTTTGGGGATGTGTCGTGTCATAATGATGTGGTGGGGATGGAAGGACTACAGAGTATAGCTACGACGAAACCCTGCTCTTTCACAATTTCACCGGGCGGACCATGCTGACACATTATTTGCTCTGCTCCAAAACTAAACGAAAATCGGAGTTGTGCCTGAGTGATTCGGGTCTATCGTTTCGTTGTTAGCTGTAATAAAGAAAATTTCTTGAACAGTAAAAATATATATTCAGACGGAGATTGAAATTTGTGGCCGGTCCGGAGCGGACCCAACCGTGAGATCCATGCAAAAAGACCCTAACTTTTCCTGAGTGACTTAATTATGAACCCCGCTCTTAGTTTCAGAAGTCCGGCTGTGTATTCGAAATGAGGGGTGACAACTAATATGAAAACTGCTGTAACCTAAGTATGTCAGTGCAGTAAAATCGCGTTAAGATTGCATCTCTACAAATTAAGGGGATCTCTACCCCGAAACCGGACCCGAGCTGGCCACCAAATTTAGAAGGTGTGGTGCTCAGTTCATTGAGTTCCTCACACAAATATCATGCATCATGCATCAAATTACATTACGCCTTGCGAGCATTTTCTACAGGGGTGCGTCACTTACGCTAGATCCACACACTACAAAAGCTTGCAAAACGCCCTTGTGGTGTTGACTCAGGAGCCTCTCATCCATTTCTTTTCCTTGTCTCAAGCGGTAATTTAGATGGTGCGGCGTCGAATACAAGTGTCGACATTGTTTATCAGAGGTACTAGTGTTCTCAGCCATAACTTTTGGCGACGCGATACACCACATATTTGCGAGCTTCGAAAGCATCCCACAGTCATCTCGACATATCGCTCCATCGCGCATTAGGCGGGATGGCCTCAATGTCGCACAATTCCCATCCGTCGGCGCCCTAGAAATATCACTAGACAGTTACTCACGTACCGCATTTTCAACGCCCCACCTTTACATGACTTCTCCCACTTTATCGGCTTGTTTAGATACCGAGAAATTTGTATTTAAACTCGCCATTTCCTACTACTGATTTGATCATCTGTTGTTCCCCCCTTTCGTTGTCCTGTATAGTCTCGAGGTCTGGCTCACTCGAAGAGTACCCGAGTTACCTGAAAGCCGAACGACTTCTCTATCTCCTCTTCTCGGCTTCAAGTTACGTCTCATTTCCTCTCTCTCAGCCTGAGGTGGAACTCCTCTCCACCTTGAACTCACTCCGGAACTCTTACCGCACGTTCAGTGCACCTCGTCCTTGCGGAAACGCCTGAATTGCAATTGAGAAAGAGTGTACGACAATAAATATTCGTTGAACGCAACTACGCAAAAGAAAACATTCGTGCCTATAGCAGACTGTCGTAAACCACTGTCTACCGTACATTCAACTACTTGTTGCTCTGTGGCCACAGCGATAACACGACAAACTGGATAGGAGACTTAAAGCGATGTCACCAAATTCCGTCGACCGAGAATCCCCACCGTAAAATTACTTTATCTCGTCGGACTGGTGAGGTGAGGTGATCAAAAAGGCATCGTCACTGGAAGAACCGAACCTTGTGTTAGATCTAGTATGTAATAATGGTGACGGCATGGCCGACCGACGGGGCCAAGTCGCCGGCGTATCCCCCCTTGGAGGATAGTAAACCGACGAGTATTTGTGTTGACTATTGGAACGCACATGACGAATGGAAGGATTAGATGGAATACCTGGTGATGACACGTCGGTGCTTCCCAACTTGAAGAGAGGGGACGAAGTAGGCCAGATGGACGCGGAGAATGGAGGTGTGATTGTACCACTGGGCACAATCGGGCTTGGGAAAAGGGGGTACGGGGTACGATAAACATTTGCAAACTCGCCGCGTGAAATATTGGATGGAGTATCAGTTATACCTGGGAAATTGAGGTGTGCGTTAGCAGGGATTGATCAACTGGCAGGAATTCCATCACAAGGGAAGTATCATACCCGGGCCTCTGCAATACTTCTCTTGCACTGGTGAGCTATTGCACTGATCCTCAATGACGGTAGTGGAGGTACTAGAAGCATAACTACTAGACGTAGCATTTCTAGCGATCGCCCCTCCGGCGAGTGTGTTTGGTCGCATGACGGGCGAAGTTCTGGAAGGCTGCCCTTGTAGACTATCGCTTGGGCGGTGGCCGCGGTGCTCTTGCGTGGGTGGACGGCGGCTATTGACTTCGTCGATCTTCGCCAGTAAAGCTTGCATATTTGCTTTATCCTCGTTGCGGCTGCTCGCGCAAATGTCAGCAACTTCCTCTCGTAGTCGACCTAAATCTTTCCAAATTGGAGTAGAAGCGTCTGTCATGGGTAGCTGTGGGTCTTCTGTCATCTCCTGCATTAGATCTTGCAGTTTAACGAAGTCCGCAGCTTCTAGGCCTGATCCTATGAAAGGCACAGCCATCGTCCCCAGTTGCCCTAGTTTCAAAAAGTTTAGTAGTGGCCCGTCGCGTTCAGCCATGTGGAGCATCGTGTGAGTTTTTGCCATGAACTCAGACCCAATGGGACCTCGGCCTATATCGATGAATGGTTCCAGAACTCCACATCTGCTTCGTCGCCTACGCCGAGAGAATAGAATACTCTGGCAAGCGACGCGACGTCCCAATGTGACCGGAAAACAACGGTGCCTTCGCGTCTGAACTCGTCCAAAAACTGAGCTAAGACCGCTCTACAGTATCTAGCCTTGATGAGCCCGACGCGGAAGCCAGTGACTCTCTCGATGAAAATTCCCGGAAACAAGCTGTGACACATAATTCAAAGGAATGTGCGAGGGATCCAAAGTCAGGCGCTCGCCAGTCCACGTTAGAGTTCTCTAGCACCACGAACGCCGCATCGATCACCGTACAGTACATATCAATGACGCGTAGCATGGCGGGCTTGATGCCATTAGGTTGTAAGAAATTCGAGAGGTGAACCTGTAAACTGGTCCACAGCTGATCACGGTGGACGAGGCCTTCCATGAACTCAATGGACTTCTGAGGGTGGTTTGTCACAAAGTGTGGGAGACAGTTGGCAAATGAGCGAAAGAGATCAGGGTTCCGAAGTCGTTCCTTTCCAAACACAAGCTCGGCCTTGAGGTGATACTTGTGATCGCCTTGGAATACCATACTAAGACGGCGCCCTCCGTCCACGGCGTCCAAGGCTTCGAGGAGCGGGATTAGGCTGAAACCTGGCTCTTCAGCTTCTACGCGGTTGCGTGTAATTTTGTGTACATCGTCGAACAGCGATAATGAGGAGACAGACACGTCGGCTCTGTTAATTCGAAATTCTCTCCGGAGCATGTCGAGTGTCTTCCAACACATTGAAAGGTTTGAGGGCTCAGTGTCCTCATGCGAGAGAATAGCTAGCGAGCAAGGTCAGATTGATGAACGGGCCGTCATGCAGAAGAACCCGCCACATTGTTTCTTTGCTGGATGGGCGCATTCTCCCCTGAAACTCCCGCGGGCGGCGCAAAGTGTCCAGCCGCTGCGTCTTCGACGTACGGTTCAAAGCCTGAGAAGAAAAAAGATGAAAAGGGGAATAAAGTGGCCTGGAACTTCGACATTCGCTATCCCCATGACGGCTCTAGGCACTTGGTCAGGAAACTTTGGAAAGTGAGAGCCCTGATACAAAATGCCCGCAGGTCCCTTTTCTCTTCAGGTTTTCCGCAAATATGCCAAGATCATCGACAATACTTTGCATGCACTCTCGTAGTGACTGTTCTTCGTCCGGGTGTTTGAGACGCTCAGTACTTGTTCGAAGGTGAAGTATGACCCGCACGGACTCGACACATGCATATAAACGCTTTACACGTGCTTCTTCAGAAGGTTCAGTTGCTGTTACGCATGTCAAGATGTGCTCCCCGATGCGTCGAAGGATATAGGGGGCAGTTAGAACCTTTGGCAATTCCTCTTTGACCGCCTGGGTGAGACGTGAGTGGATATATCCAGGGAGTCCTTCCAAAAACTTGTCCATATCGGTATCGCTGAAGTCATCGTCTGTGAAGAGCCATTCCATGGCATAGGGGTCGAGATTATCCACTTTTGTATTCGCCTTTTTTGCAAGAAAGTGGTTATTGTCGAAGTGGCACACTTTGCGCCATGACGAAGTCTCTTCTTTTCCTCGCCGGAACCAGCGCCATACGGTGTGACCAGAGAAAAGTAGCAGCATATGACAGAAACGAAGTGGTGGGGTCAGAGCCGTGTGATAAGGGCAGTTGCCAATGATCAGGGGGAAAAGGGTGAGTGCCGCATACACAATTCCTGCTGCGATGACACAGGACCAGGAGAACAAGCCGACTCTCGGGTAAAGGGAGTAGAGATAATCGCTGACACCGCAGGAGAAAAGAACGACCGAAACAAATAAAACCACACGGATGCCGTACATGATGTTCCTCATGTGGAATTGATTAAGGCCTTGAAATAGATATGTTCGTACCCGCCCACGCTTGTGTGGAGCCGTACGGGGATATGCGTACTTCATGTATTCGTGGCACCATTGTTGAATAAGTCCACACGCTACGACAATCGCCATAGCCAGGAAAAAGCTGACAATGAGTAGGACATTCGATCGAATCGCCGCCGCCGAAGGCTCCTTAGAGTAAGGACCTGGACAAAATTGAGATGATAGTTGAGTCGAGTTTCCTTGGGAAACGAGCTGTGATAAGAGGCAGACTGTTTCTTGGCTATTGTTCGGCTGAAGAGCCTGGGACGCTTGTTGGATAAAAGTCGCAATTACGGAAGAGAAAATGCCGTTCTGCGGCTTGGGATTAGGTTGACGCAGGTGAGGCACGTTCATAGCCACACACCATGATCGACATCGCGTTAGTGTCACCGATCAATGTATCGACAAATTTCTGATCGCTGATTTTCGCCTCTGATGCATACAACTCCCAGTACGTGGCGGACGAGTCTCCATACCCAGCAGTGTCTGATTGCTAAATGTCAGCCAGGGACGTGCCAGCAATTCGAGCTAGGCTGCTAGAGTAGTACCTTTACCTTTCCCTTCCTCACGGGCGGGATGTTTTTCGCCGCTGTTTCTAGAATCTATAGCTCTGTCAGGAACTCTTCGCCTCGGAGCTATGATATTCTAGGTGAGATGAAGTAGAGTAGGGATAAATTTGGACCGACCTTCCGCTTGGCCTTCTACGTCCCTCGAATCGTGGGGTGTAGTCATTGTCGTGAAGGTAAAGCGAATGGAGGATATTTAAACGGCACAACATGGATGTATATGGGTTTGGTGGAGGCTAGAACACGCAGTGTTCGTTGGCTAGGTGAGATGTTGGTGAACGGAAAAGGTTGCGAACCTTGATTGACATTTCCACCAACCTACAGATCCTTTAATTTCTTTCTACTTTCCTGATCTATTACCTATTCCTGAAAAAGGAGACAATGGAAATATTACACCCAGGGTATATGGAGAGCCCCTCTCCGATGGGGATGATGAATTACCATAGTACTATGCGTCGCGATTGGTCAGTGCAATGATATGGCTTCGGTGGTGGTAACACAGGAATGATCGTTCGTGGATTGGGCGTTGACCGCATCATGACGTGGTGATCAGAAGATGGCCGTGACTGTTCTTGTCGAGGAGGCGGTGAGCTTGGGCCCAGTACTTGGCTCAGACATACAAGACGGTGGGAACGGTTGTTCGCAGTAGAAGAAGCTAGGAACCAAGATAAAAGTACCTTCTGAAAAAAAAAAAAAAAGAACAGACATTCACGGTAAAGGTATGCTGCACTCAGCCTACTGGCAGCAGGCAGGTCCAAATACTGGTGCCCTCTGTGAAGTCTGTGACTTCTCAAGCGATGCAATTGAATTAGTTTTACGTCCGAGTAGACTTGACGATTCAGATGAGTATTTTGTCGGTGCTTGCCTTGGCGTCAAGAAGCACTAGAGTTACAGATGAATGAAGGTCTTAGCACGCACTACGGGCGCGAGTCATTGGATCACACGAACTGATGAGTGCGGTACGCCATAGGGGTTTAACTACCTCCATTAGTGCAGGCTGGAGTTTGTAAACTAAAATCCTGTCGCTGTGCGTTGATGGACATTCCAAGTTGACAATACATTCAGTTCACTGACGAGAAACATTCCAGACTGGTCTCACGGTCCGGTCCACTTTCGCCGTTTACTTTCGCCGTTTGCCCAGATGCCCCAACCGCGTTCTTTGGTTTCATCTTGTTCTAGGTTTACTGTGCCAAGTGAATACAAAGGACAACAACAACAACAACTACTACTACTACTGTCGAGTTCGTCGACTCTCCCATTGCTTTGGACGAGAAGGACATGCAAAGACATGTTCAATTGTACGCATTCTTTTCTGCTGGAAACGCACTGGCGGATACTAGCACAGGCAGAGGTTTCCAAAACACTTGCGGCGTCTTAAACACATACACACTTGTCACAGAGACGGCCTGAGAATCACGTTGCTGCACTTACTGAGATAGTCACGTACCAAGATCGACATCGCCTTCGTGTCACTGATCAACTTATCAGCGAACTTCTGATGGCTGATTTTAGCCTCTGACACGTACAACTCTCAGTACGTGGCGCACGAGTCTCCATACCCAGCAGCTTCTGATCACAGAACGTCAACCAGAGAAATCTCGGTAATTCAAGCTGGAGCCTGGAGTATGTATACCTTTCCCTTCCCCAAGGGCGTGTTTGTTTTCATCATCGTTCCTGGAATCTATCGCACTGTCAGAACTACCTCCCTTTGAAGCTGTGATAGGCCAGGGGAGATGAGGTCGAGGAGGTTGGCATAAAATCAGTGCTGACCTTCCGCTTGCGCTTCTAGGTCTCTGGAATCATGAGGTGTAGTCATTGTCGTGAGGTTGAGACCATTGGTTGATGGAGGCTATCTAAAGGAAGAATGACGATAGTACGTTGGTTTGGCGAAGCCTAGAAGAGACATAATCGTGAGTAGCGTTCGTGAAGACAAAGGGTGCGAACCCTGATCGACACATTCACTAGTAACCTACACTTCCTACTTTCCAATCCAGTCCAGACCTCTGGAATTAGTCACTATCACATCCAGGATATGGTGAGCAAACTCTGACCATGAAGACCGTTCGACATCCCCAGATCAAATTACCGTGGTACCACTTGTTACGGTTCAAATTGGTCGTGGGTTAATCTGACATTGGTGATGGGATGGCCGTCCGCGGGTTGGGCGTAGACCGCAACCTCAAGACGCTGGTGACTGATGGTTGTGCCTGTGACTCTTCTCAAGGTAGAGGAGCCCGAGCCTGGCAATTGGCTCGAGAAAAGGTGGCAAAAGGTGGGTGTTCGCATCTCGACGAGGTTTGAAGCAGTGCGTACATGTTAGGTATCGAAAGAAAAGTGACTTTCAAACAAAATGAGGATAGTAGGCGCTCACAGTAAAGGCAGTAAAGGTATGGTTACCAGCACAATGGCAGGTTCAAGCACTGGTATCCTCGGTGAAGGCTGCTAGTGTGGCGTCCAGTTCGTCGGTGCTTTCCTCGGCGTCAAGCCTCCGAGGCACGAACGCCATACCAACGTATGAGGTGCTTGCTACGCTGGGCGCTATCATGGGCGTACGAGTGCTGTGCCCTGTGCCACTTAACTGGGGTCACCACTGGAAAACTTACCTCCATTAGTGCTGAGTGGACTTTGTGAGGGAATTTGCATGATCGTGGGGCAAGGGGTGTCAGAACCAAAAAAACTTACTATACTACTACAAAACGTCTGAGCTCTTGCCGCACCAACGCCCCATCGCCATCGCCACTGCCCCGTCGCCGTGATTGTCGCCGCGGCCCACCTCGTTGTTGTCGTTGCCGCTGCCAGTGTTGCGGTCATCGTCACGGGAGTCATCGTCGTCGTCCCAGCTTTCGTCGTCGGGGTTGTGGGTTGTCGCCGTTGTAGTCCAGTTGCTGCTTGAGTCGCGGTCACTTCAATATTGTGGTGGTCGACGGAGTGGTCGGGGTCTCTCACAGGTTCGTCGGGGTGGGAATGCGTCAGCGTCGGACTGGTGAGGGAATTGGAGAGAGAGGTCAACCACTGAAGTAAGAGAGGAAACATGTAAAGTCAGCGAGAAAGCATGTAATGGAAAGACAAAAAGTGCTCGCGCTGGGAATCAAACCCTGGACCTAACAGCCACTTCAAAAAATTTACCCGATACACCATATCGGCCTATCTGTCTTTACTCAACAGTGCTATATGACTACTCCTTTCAGTACCTTCCTTTTTTGGTACATTGTCCCAGGCCTCCCGGATGACTTTGATCCCCCCATATGCTCGACGGCCTTCACACCCCTTGCTGCACAAAGCCACCCCGCCCGACCTCGCCAACCCTATCACTGCCCAATTGCTGCACTGACCTCACCCACGCCTTGACGACCACAACAGTGATGGCACAGGTGACGACAACCGCAAGGATGGGCGACAATAACCACTAGCACAGTGCGATAATGGCGGTGGTGGCCACGCAAATGATACTCAATCCATTTCTTAACCACACAACCCAAATGTCTGTCCCCAAGTACGGTGGTGGGTGCAGCATGCCTGGGGTAAAGTTCAGCAGCAGGTGTTCTGTTTACGTACAGAGTGGCGTACAGAGGGGCTAGTTTAGGTAGCGACTGACTTTGTACTTACGTGCTGCATCGGTACAGAAATTAATAATAATAATAATAATAATAAAAGCCCCCGAATGTCTGTCAATGATTCTTTCAGAAAACCTTATTCACTGCGAGCTTGAGGGCTCCTTGAAAAAACTTGCCTGAGTACACCCATCCTTGATTTATTTACTAGTAACCAAGTTTCCCCGTGCGGCCCCCCTCCTCACTACGAATCTCGACATCGACTCGGACGTGATACCGTACTCTGTCATCCAAAGCCGAGGTTCTGCTGCTGTAGGAATTATAATCCCTGCAGCGCGCTCAGCGGTGGCAGTCCGGAGGCATCAAAGATGGCCTCCGCCGCTGTGACTTAGGCTCCAGAGAATGACTAGTGAAAGTGATAAATCGCAACGCTGGCAGGTGCATGCACATGCCAGAGAAAGATGTTTATGATAAATAATGGCTAAATGCTAACAAGAACGCGACAGAAGCGCATGGATGGTTGAAGAAGTGTGTCATAAATGAATACATTGGTTCATATTCGGCTAATTGTGCATGTGGCTCGGTCGGGGAAGTGATCCCAGTACTTCATGAGCGAGAGTGTAGAAGACTTTAAAACATGACTGGCGTTAGCGCCAGGTTTTACCGGATTTTCCGCCAACAGCTAATAATAGTACTCGCCGTTGAGATTGAGTGGTTCACTTTGACTCATCTACCTCTGAGGTAGGAGCCTCAGGGGTGCCCGAAAAGGCCTCGTCGCTGGAAGACCCTAATCGTGTGTTCGAACTCCAGCTTGAACGGTAAGAAAGCACCTCGGCGGGCTGTGGTGGTTTTGGTGTGGCTGAGGGTCTGGTCAAAGTAGCCGGATCCCCCTGGGCCTTCGGAGGATGGTAGACCGACGAGTGGCGGTGCGGACCCTTGTCCGGCATACGATGTGAGGGAGGATGAGCGGTTCCGACCATGTGCCCAATCTTTGGGAGGGCCGGGAACGTGGGACTAAAAAGGTTTTGGTGGCTAGGAGAGGAATCTTTGGATGGTGACGGAATTTGGCCTGGGATATTGAGGTAGGCATTAGCACGGACTTATCAAACCGGAATTCTATCACAAAGGAACGATCGTACCGCTAGGATTGAGCTCTTCAGCTGGTGATCCATTGCGCCGACCTTCAATGACTCTGGCAGCAATGGAGGAAGGACACTTATTAATGACTGTGTCAATCTTCTTTAGCAAGGCATTCATATTTTCTAGGTCCTCCTCGCTGCTTCTCTGGTAGATGTCGTCGACTTCATGTCGTAGTTGGCCTAAGCGTTCCCAAACTGGAGTAGAAGCTTCTGTCAGGTGTCGGTCCGAATCTTCCGCCATCTTCTGCATTAGATCTAACAGTTTCTTGAAGTCCGTACGCGGCTCTAGACCTGATCCTTTGAAAGGCACCGCCATCATCCCAAGTTGTCCTAGTTTACAAAAGTTTAGTAACGGTGCGTCGCGTTCGGCCTTGTGGAGCATCGTCTCAGTTTCGGCCATAAACTCAAGCCCGACAGGGCCGCCGTGAACGAATGATTTCCAGAACTCCACATCTGCTTCGTTGCCTACGCCAAGAGAATAGAATACTCTCGCAAGAGACGCGACGTCCCAATGTGACCGGAAAATCACGGTGCCTTCGTGACTGAGCTCGTCCAGGAAGAGAGCTAAGACGGCTCTGCAGAATCTAGCTTTGATGAGGCCGACGCGGAAGGCAATGGTCCTCTCGATGAAGATTCCCTGGAAACAATCAGTGGAAAATAATTCGAAGTAATGCGCAAGGGATCCAAAGTCGAGTTCTCGAAAGTCCACATTCCGCGAGTTCTCCAGTGCCACGAACGCCGCGTCGATAACAATACAGCACATCTCAAAGACGTGCAGCATGGTTTGAATAGAGCTATGGTCTTCCAAGGAATTCGAGAGGTGGGTCTGCAAACTAGCCCATAGGTGGTCCCGGAGGACGAGGCCCTCCATTAACTCAACAGATTTCTCGGGGCGGTCGGTAACAAACCGTGGAAGACAGTGTGCGAATGCGCGGAAGAGATCGGGATTACGAAGGTGATCCTTTCCAAACACGAGGTCGGCCTTGCAGTGGTACTTGGGATCGGGATAGTCTCGGAACACTACGCTGAGACGCCGCCCTCCGTCCACAGCGCCCAAAATCTCGAGGAGCGGACCTACACTGAAGCCTGGCTGTTCAGCATTGACGCGGCGGCGTGTTTTGTTGTGTATCTCGTCGAACATCCCCAATGAAGGCCCACATACGTCGGTCCTGGTGATTTGATTTTCGCTCCGGAGTATGTCGAGTGTTTTCCAACACAATGAGAGGCTAGAAGGACCAACGTCATCATCATGCGAAAGAATGGCTTCGGCGAGCAGTGTCAGATTGATGAACAGGCTATCGTGCAGAATAGTCTGCCGCATTTTGCCTTCGTCGGGGGGTGGCACCTCGTTTGAAACAAGCGCGGGTGAGACATTGTCCTGCTGGAGCTTAGCCGAAGAGAAGAAATTGTATAGGGGAATAAAATAGTCTGGGACTTTGACTGGGGCTTCAACGTCTGACGACCCCTTGCTGGCGGGCTCCAGGAACTTGGTCAGGAAACCATGGAAAACGAGGGCCCGGACGCAGAATGCTCGCAGCTCCCCCTTCTGCGGTTTGCATAATGTGTTGAGGTCATCGACAATACTTTGCATGAACGATAGTGGTGACTCCCTTTCGTCCGTGTTTGTGGGTCCGTTGTCGCTTGCCCGGCATTTGAGTATTTCCCGCAGAGAATCGACGCAGGCCGAGACACGGTTCAAGCGTGCTTCTTCAGGAAGGTCCGAGTCGGTTTCTGTCACGCACGTCAAGAGGTGCTCCTTGATACGTAGATGTAGATAGCGTGCAGTTAGAACCTTCGGCAGGTCTTCTGGGGCAGCGAAAGTTGAGCCGATATACCCTGGGAGGCCTTTCAAAAACTTGTCCATATCGATATCGCTGAAGTCATTGACTGTGAAGAGCCATTTCATGGCGTGGAGGTCGAGGCGAGTCGCTCTAGATCCGCTCTTCACCGCTTTCAGAAGAAAATGGTTTTTGTCGAAATAGCATGCGTCGCAGAATGACTTGTACAAAGTCTTCCACGTACTGCTCCTTTCCTTGCTGCGCCGCAACCACTGCCATGCAGTGCGACCAAGGAAGGGGAGCACCTTGCTACCGAACCGAAGTGGGTGGGTCAGAGCCGTTTGGTAGGGGCAGTTGGGGATGAACAGGGGGAGAATGCTGAGAACCACATACGCCACCGTCGACACGGCGACACAGGACCAGGATACCAGGCCAACGGTCGGGTAAAGGTCGTAGAGGTAATCGCTGACACCGCAGAAAAACAGAAGGACCGAAGTGTGCAAAAGCACGTGGACGCCGTACATGAACGCCGTGATGAAGAATTGATCGAGGCCTTCAAGCAGATATGTTCGCACCCGCCCCCTCTTGTGTGGGGCCGCACGGGGATTTGCGTACTTCTTGAATTCGTCGCACCATTGGTGGATAAGACCGCATGTCACGACGTTCGCCATAACAATGAAGAAGCTGAGAAGGAGGAGGATATTCGATCGAATGGCCTCTGTCGAAGGCTCCCCAGGGTAAGGACCCGGACAGAATGGAATCGATTGTCGGGAGGAGTTTCCCTGGGGAACGAGCTGTGATAATAGACAGACGGTTTCTTGGTTGTTGTTTGGCAGAAGATTTTGGGACGTTTGTATGATAAAGCTTGCGATTATGGAAGCGAAGATGCCATGCTGTAACACGGGATTAGGTTGACGCAGAGTGCGAAGTGCAGCCTATCTCCACTCACCACTAGCGCCATTACGTTCGTTTCATGGTCCAAAGATTTAATGAACTCCTCATCGCTTCGATTAGCCTCAGACATGTACAACTCCCAGTACGTGGCCGACGAGTCTCCATACTCAGCAGCTTCTGATTACTCAGAGTCAGCCGGAGAAATGCGGGTACTTCAAGCTATAGCAGGCGTACCTTCCTCATGGTGCGGCGGTTCCGAGTCTTTGTCATGGTGTAGCGTTTCCGAGTCGGGGATCGTACGGGCTTGTATATTCCCGCCGCCGTCCTTGCAATCTATCGCACAGTTGGATATGCCAGGTGAGATGAGGTCGAGGAGGTGAGTATAAATCCGGCTCTAACCTTTTGCTTGGGCTTCTATGTCCGTCAAATCTTGAGGTGTACTAGTCATTGTCGTGAGGTCGAAGCCACTAGCGGACGATGACTCTATTTAAAGGCATACCATGACTGTGCGTGAGTTTGGCGAAACCTAGAAGGGACGGTGATTGTGTAGGGTCCGTAGTGAATGCGAACGAGTGCGAACCCCGAAAGACACCTTCATCACATCCTTTCTACCTTCCGATTACATTCCCGGAAGACGACACTCCGGAAACATCACATTCGGGATGTGGTACCAGCCAGCAAACTTCCCAAACTGAAAGCTCGACATCACCACGCATGTGATCCGAATTACCGTGTTACCACTCGTTGCAGTTGATCTGAGTGTTAATATGTCTTCGTGATGGTATCACAGAGATGATCGTTCGTGGACGGGGCATGCGCTGCATCACACTGGTGCAACCGATCGGGCGATGGTTGCGACTGTTCTCGGGGAGACGGAGAGGTCGGGCAGATAAGGAGAGAATAGGTGTTCGCGTATAGTTATGAGGCCACACTAGCAGAGAGCAGGTCTAGATACCTGTGCTCTCGGAGAGGTCTGTGACGTCCCACTGGCGGGCGGTGCCTTCACATTTTTCCTTCCGAGTCGACTCGATGATACAGACAAGCTGTTTCTTTGGCGCTTGCGCCGGCATCAAGAGGTACCAATGAGGGTATTCCTATGGGCGTGATCACGGGAAGTACGAGTGCCGTACGCAACGGGGTGGATCTAGGCACCTACAAATGCTGTCGCCGCAAGTTGACGAACCGTACTCATAAGGCAGTACCTGACGTGTGCACATCACCCACGATTCGTCGAGAATACATGTCAAGATTGAATCTTGGATTGAATGCAAGATTGAATGCGGTAGATCGGTGCTGTGAACAAGTTGCTGTAGTGGTGACGTTGCTCGTTTCTGGGTCCTTCAGTTCCACAGTACTGAGCACCCTTCCACACTTGCACACACCCTCGATTAGCCCTCTGTTCACGAAGAGCGCCAAACACCGTTGCAGATACTACCACAGGCGGAGATATCGCAAACACCGGCGTCGTCTGAGGAGGCACGCCCATGCTGGCACGCACGCCCGTCTCGGCAATGGCCGGTGAGTGAGTCCCCGTGTATTGGCGGACGTTCAAACCCCCAACCCCCTGGAAGATTCATCAGCTGCTCAGTGTCCTCGACTTGTGCCAGAACTAGCAGATTAGAGTTTAAAATGTAGTTATACAAGCAGTGTGCCGCAATTACTGAGCTGGGCGAGCGGTGGATCAAGCAGGTAGCCCAAGACAGTGCATCCGCTCTGGCAGCGGCTATGCGAGCACGCTGGGAGCCAGTCACATGCTGGGTATTGCCAGTGAGGCATATCTTGGCCCTGTATGTCAGAGATGTAGCAGCATGTCGCGCAGCTTAATGAGGCCAGCACCGTGGCTCGTGTATTAGAGCCCTGTCCGGTGAGCATTGCAGCATAGTGAGTGACGAGGCATACCCTAGTACTAGTACTGCGTATTAGTGAAAATTTTCATGCGCCATGCCCACGCATCTGGTGGACACATCTCACCCTCTGCAAAAATTAAGTGCCTCAAAGCCTCGAGGCATGTAAGGGTTACGCATGGCTAGCGTTCGAACTCGGAGCTTTTCTGCAAGCGGAGTTTTAAATAAACCACGCGAATTGAACGATCCAGTGGCACGGACACCGTTTTTACTGTAAAAAATCCAAATTTATGACAGGCAAAGGCGTGGCGAAGACACCACGCGTAGTAAACAGATGAGACACAAATCATTGAGAAAGATCCTCGAAACTGATCACATTATACGTTCACCAAATATTCGAAGTACGGCTGCATACCACCTTGAAACTGACTTGAAACATGCAGAGCCGCCAGTACCTCTCGTAAAAGCCTAACGAAGGTGGTAGTATTGGAAGCGCTAGATGTTATCAAATCTCCCGCCTTCAAAGTTCACTAACCATTAGTGACTCACTCTTCCGGAACCACGGGAGAGGAGAGGCGTGTCACAAGATGGAGGACGGTACAGGCAGGTAGCGGGTCGGGAGTGCCTATCGTCCAAGGCCGCGCGCTGGGGTGGTACTTCCCGTCGGGAAACTGGGTGAAAGTAACTGTGTTTACGACGTCACGAGGGAGTAACGTCGGATTGCGACTGGAAGGCCATAATGACACCGCTCTCTATCCCTCACGGCGGCGAAAAACTGAGCTTGGAGGGTTCTAGTCCACTTTCTGCGGGTTCTATGCGCCAATACTGTGCGCCTTGGACTGTATTCCCAAACACGACGACTTCTGATCTCGAGCAGTGAAAAGGAACGGATGCCTCGATTAAAGCCAGCACACCTTACTTGCATCATTGAAATGGTCGGAAAGCTCGGGAATAATGGGCATGAGTCAAATCGGTGGAGTAAGATGAAGCAACCGAGTCGTTTTGCTGGCCATTGTACTAAGTGGCTTTCATGCGTTAAAGGGATAGGTTCACCCTGGTTTCAGTAATAGCATCCTGTCCTCGCCGCAGAGACGAGAAGTCGAGGTTCGAAAGCCGACTACCCATTCGCCGAAACGGTACTATACAATTAGGTGTAAATCGTTCCGAGTTAGTGATGGCCAACGGTTTCAAATCGGAAGGCATGTTGCTAGGCCGTAGGGTTGAGACTTTGAAGCGAGAAACGAGCACTGTAGTGGTGACATGGTAACACGTCAGGAACAGGCGCGAAACGCATGCCTGCTTCGCGATTGGACATGTGGATTGGAAGCAGCTCCTAGAATTTTGATTGGCGCGTCGTCCTACAGTAAAAGGCAGGGTTAGCGTCTCGCTGGCAGGCATTACAGTAAGTCCACTGATCAGACCTACGTAAAACATATACAGTACAGTATTAGTGCGGAAATAAGACTTCAATGAGACTATATTGAGTAAATAGTCGCACTCATGTGCCTCGACGAGTGCATTGTCACATGCGTTTCGTCTGAGCTAGATACCGAACGGGACCAGTATAGGGGAGATGTGATCCTTGGTGAGGTGTGCTGCTGCCCACGAGAAAAAACTACTTCTTTGCTTCCCTCACCTATCACACGTTCAACTCTTCTTCCATCACGTCTTTGCAGTCTTCAGCAGCCAACACTTCACCTAGGCTAATCCATGCACACCCTCGATCAAACCTTCTCTCCTCACAACGGGGCCCAAAGTCTTGCAAACATTCGCATATTCGAGTGCCTCTTCTCGGGGAGCCCGAAAACGTACGGCAAACTCCGGGCAGCACCTTGCGAGTGGTAATGTGGTCCTGTGATGATTCATTTTTTCAAAAAAAAACCCAGTAGAAACTGCTGGAGCAGGCGGCTGGGCCCCAGTCTGCTCAGCATCGCGAGTAGCACAACGACAGCAAGCACCGCAAAAGAAACCCAGCACTTACGGCAGATGCGGTGTCAGAAATTCCAACACTCGCCGTGTGCAACGATGTGCCGCGATACCCAGCTGATGAGTGGTGCAGTAAGGGTAGTGCGTCCGACCGTCGTAATACACAGTAGCCCGTGCGCGGGTAACCACTTGCCGCGCGAGGGCTGAGTCGCACTCCGAGTCGTACCCAAGGCGAAGCGCATCCAGGTCTCTAGGGGAGATCCGCGGGCGGTCGCTCGAGGAACGGGGCCCATACATCCCATGCATCATCAAGCACTCGCATCTTGCCTCGTGTTAGCCTGTAATAAATGCGCGGAATAGTGTTTGAAACGTTCACTGTCGCTGAGTATAGTGAGTAGATCGGACAGTACTCGAATGGAACAGCCCGCCTCTACTTACACGGCCCGTGGACTTACAGGAAATGCGATGAAACGCGCAGCTGGCTACGCGGAATGAGACCCAAGATCGAGGCCTCTTAAAAATGACCAGCAAGAACGCTAACATGACAGGAATCTCCAGATGGCCCGGTATATTTTGGTCAGTGTTTGGTAAGTGTTCGAAGATGAGAGCAGCATAAGACCGAAGGCATGCGATTTCTGAAAGTTGTATGGTAGTAACCTTGGTAGTAACTGTGACCACATTCCGACAAAACATTCATGCCGAGAAGCGAAAGGGTGATTTGAGAGTGTCGAGGGTAAATACCGAGGATCTGGGTAGAGACGAATGCAACCTCACTGCACAAAGCAAATTGAATGCAATTATTGCGATGGACGAACATGGTGATCGTCACGTGACGACTTAGAGTTTGCGATTGACTTGCACATTTCGCAATCGTGAGGGCAAGTTCAGCTGAATTTTACACTATATCTAGCCCACACACGAAATGATGTGCTTATGTAGGTCAGACTGTAAGACCGGGTCATCATCATCTATCAAACCCTGCCATACCCCCTTCCCAGTGGCGATATCTTTGATCGAATCAATTCCGGTGGCATTGGGCTGAACGGATTTGATTGCTGGCGTGGCTGGGGCCAAAGGGAAAACTAACGAAACACAGCCATGTCGAATGGAGGTGCATTTGTGTGGATTGGCGCAAGTGCGATACATGGCGGTGATGCAGTATATGCCATATCATAGCATAGAATAAATGCGATACAAGACTCATAGACCCAAACCATTTATTTCTGCAGAAGAGGTAAGTATCGCCGAAGAAGTCGGAGGGGTGAAACGTACAAGGATGATACCCTCAAACTGCGACTTGTACCATGCCATCGTGTCCTCTTTCCTAACCCTGTGATGGGTTCCGATCCGCGACTGCTTAATTTTACGCTTCGCCACGCGGCCCCCGGGGCGGCCCATGACGATGTAAAAGTCCATGCCAAAGATACCAATTGTGGGGTCGTATCGTGCACCAAGGTCGATGTGCTCTTGGATCCCGAAACCAAAGTTGCCCGTCTCTGAAAAATTGCGTCGACGGAGCTCGTACTCTTTCACCTTCAGGCCTCGCTCGAGAATTTCCTGAGCCTTCGGCCCACGAATCGTGACGTGCACGGCGATCTTCTCATTGCGACGGATACCGAACTGGCGGACAGTGTAACGGGCCTTGGACGTTACGGGCGTTTGACCGGTTAGCTGCTCGAGGACTTTTGAAGCTCGGGTGAGACGGTCACCAGACTCCCCGACGGATATATCTATTGGCACGCGAACGGAGGTCAGGGTGAGGCAGTAGCGGGTGAATGACCAAACGCACTGATAACGAGCTTATCGATACGCAGATCGCGCATTGCGTTTGCGGGGGTCGTTTTCGTGTCGGCCTAAAACATGTCAACACACGACATATATATGAAGACTACACATTTACATACCATTTTGAAAGATGCTGTGGTTGAAGGCCTTGTCGTCGTTGTCAACTTCCACTGGTCAGCTGTGGCTTACAACTGTATAGTTACTTTCGGCAATTTCCACGAACTCAAGCGAACATTTATCAAATTTGCAGTGCCACCACCGGCCGACTAGCTCAGTTGGTTAGAGCGTCGTGCTAATAACGCGAAGGTCTTGGGTTCGATCCCCACGTTGGCCATAGTTATTTTTTACACACTATGCGCGGCATTATGCCTCTAGGCACGCGAGACGCAAAAAATAAAACGTATTTCAGCAATCCGGCTACCGACTTGAACATCAAGCAACGCAAAAGATTTGGGTTGTTGTCCTGGCTGTTGTTTTCAGTCAAGCGAGTCCTTTCTACGATTGCACATTGTCTATTCCCATCGCGGAGTCAGAGGATCCTTCGGCTTGATTGTCTGCTAACTTATTATGGTTGACCAACTAAACCGTAAAGAGCGGAAAGTGATACCGAAGTAGGCACGTGAATAAAGACGGATGCATTTTCCGTGTGCAGATGACCTTCCAAGAAAGGCAAATAGAGTTCCGTATGCTCATCCTCCGTCAACAGCTGTCGCACATGTACATAATCTTTCTTCTTCTGTCAAGATCATAATCCCTTTTCTATTTTATTCTCTCTTTCTCTCTCCCTCTATATGCCGCGTCCCTCTTCCTCATCTCCCGCACGTCGCGCCTTTCCTTCCTCTCCCGCCATGTCCACAGCCAGACCTATCTCCCCACCTCCGCATGGCTCCGAGGCCCTGTTGGTCAGCGCCTCGTCCGGCACAGGGTAACGATAGTCACTTTTACCTACCTGTGACGTCTCTTCTAACATTCGGCAGGTCCCTAGATCAGGTGTTAGCTAACACATCACGGCGCGCAGCAGGATTTGAGTTGCAAATCAAGGCCCTCGAGGTGCGGATTATCTTTCTCCCTTCGTGCCACTCTCTTTGACCCATCCGACAATCTCCCACAATAGGAAAAACTTGCTGAGGACCTGAGCAATTGTCGCGCAATCGAAAGCTCGCTCAAGGAAGCCTTCAATAACATTAAGGTGCGCGATGCCATCTATTCTCCGTCTCCTTCGGGCAATTGCCCCTGCTTACAACTGGCCAAACGAATGTAGCGCAACTACCGTCGCGCAGAGAAGGATGCGCTCCGAACATACGTGCCACACATCGATACTGAGCTCGACCAAGCGCTTGGTGTTCTCGACGAGCTTGAGGAGCGACTCCCGGCCATCCGCACGCAAACCGCACACGTGCGTCGTCTTTACGACTCGAGCCGCGACAAGGCACGACACTGTCTCTGGTCTTCCTTGGATTGTTTGGAGTCGCTGATCTGTGGTCACTCGTCTGTAGGCTCAAGTGCTGGTGGAAGACCTCCGCTGGTTGAACCGCGACTTCACAAGCCGCTGGCGTACTGTCGTCTTTTCTCGCTCGAGCCCGGTGTCTTGGCACTGGCGCGCAACGCTCCGCGCCCTCTTTGCTCTTGCACTAGTTCTGGTCGCATGGGGTTCGTGGATTGCGCTACGTGGCGCATACCGCGCTCATCGGCAGCGGTTGGTGTGGGGTGAAAGGCTCATCTCGTAGTCATATCCCGATTTGGCAGGTCGGCGCTTTTTCTTTTTTGGGAACTTTTTTCTAAGTACACTCTGAAGGAGTGTTGTGTGTATACCTCATCTTAGTTTCTTGGAGTATTACTGAATGTAGTATAATCACGAATAGTTCACGTGCAAATGTGTCACCGGTTAGAGCCTGTTATCCCTCGGCTTTCTCAAAGACTGGCAACTCTGAAGCCATTTGCGAGTTTGGAGACAGAAGAAACGCCCATCATAACCTCTGTTATTGCGTCCTCCACTCCAACATCTGGCAACTGCTGGATATTTGATCATATAAGACCCCATGTAGTAGGATCCCTTCCACTTCGTCAAACGAGCCTCCCTGGCCATCCTCGAGCCGGTCCACGCCTCACAATCTTACCCCAAACCTGCCACATTGTTAAGGCTTACAGTAACACGCGATGATCAGCACTCATGCACTCATGGTTTACAAAACGTGAATCGATTAGAGAGATCTCGGCGGTCCGAATTAACTGCATTTGGCGTCAGCGACTGCTGCGGTGCTCATTAACTTACTGTAAAGTACGTTACAAGCGCGCCGACCAAACCGAGGAAAGTCTCCAGTGCAGATCTAGCACCTGAGCCTCTAGGCAACAGCTGGGATAGCCGTCCGGCCTGCGCGGAGGTGGTAGACAAAGCGCGCTTCAGCAACTCTTATGCCAGTGCCCGCTCCCAGTTATGCCGCCGTACGCCGCGAGATAGTATTGTAGAAGTGGGAGCGCATCACGCGCATCACGTATGGGTACTACTACCACCATCACTTACTGTAGTAGCATACCTTATTGGCGTCTATGTTTCATATGAGTCCGCATATCACGGAGTTGAGCCATGAGGCCTATGAGGTGCTCTCGATTCTTTAGTTACCGCGTTATTATCCCCCGTGGTGGCGACCAGGGGGGCGAGAAGAATCGTGTAATCCTTCCGTGCCTCGCTCGAAAGCATCCAGTCGATAGAGTTTAGACGCACTGCCTCAAACAGGAGACTAACGCGGGGACAGCAGGGAGATCAAGGAGAGGAGAGATTGCCTACTGGTACGTACGTATTTGCTTTGTCATTAAAGTACACGTCCGTGGCAGACTGCTCTCAGGCACTGCTATCCGACGATCCAACAATATACTGCAGTGATCTATTCTCAGCGGATGCTTTCCTGGGATTCGCGCAATCTCCCAGGTCACAGGAATCGCCGTCATTTTCCACATCTGAGGAGAAGCGCAGAAAACGAGTGGACCGGCAAACGCCTTGGGAAGCTGGGCAAAAATCCCTTCGGGTTTTCAATCTGTTTTGCAGTAAGTTAAGTCAGGGTTTCCGATCGCGCCGGGTCGCATTGCAGGAACGTCACGTCGGTGCGGAATCAGCGATACGGCCTAGCACGTCGGAATACCGTACCGGAAATATCGCAGATGATTCCAGAACCCGTCGACAGGTGGATTGCCGTAGGAGCTAAATATAATATTTTTGGCAAGGTATTTTTGGCAAGGTAGTGAGCGTGGAGTAGAGGATTCAGTCATTGATCTGCACTTGATCGGAAGCTTTAGGGTGTTGCCAACTAGCACCAAGTTGCAAACAAGTGAGAATGAGTACTATGAGTATTTGCAACTTGACTCACGATACAGTATTAACTAGCATCAAAGCACCCAAGATGGATGTCAAAGCTGGCTAATTGCATGATTCGATGGACCACGTCGCAAATGAAAGGCTTTGAGGCACACTGGGCACTGGCAGCCTACCTTATTATTAAATCGGCCATCGCCCGAATTATAAATAGATTGTCATATACAATATGAATTATGGCATACCATACAGTACTGGACGCAACACCAGATGGTTCCAAAGAAGGCAGCTCGAATCTCGCCCTCGTTTTCTGCAATGAGCGAATACGGATAAGGAGCTGGCCGAGGTTCACATGCTGCGGCGCAGAAGGCAGAGGCACACGAATAAAACCGAAAGAAAGGAGCGTATTTTCTCTATGCTCACCGTTCCGAAACTTGAAACTTGAAGAACGTGATCTGGGTCCAGGGGGTTGGCTTAAAAGTGGATAACACTAAAGTTAAGGGTTCGTCCTTGCCATTGATCCACTCCACAAAGAATCCATCGTAACCCTGTAACGTTCTCGGGAGTTCCGAGAAAAGGAGACTGGTCACGGCTCTGGGGGAATGCAAAGGCCATGGAACAAGGAAGCTTCGTGGAACCCGCAGGCCGCGGCGGTGGCCTTATCGTTTATCTAAAATGGGAGCAGCTGCGACTTTGCGATTCGCGCAATCGAAGCAATTGCAAAAGACGTGACGCACCTCACCAAAGCAAAGGGTAACCTTGAACTAAAATCAACCCCAGAATGTAGTTCATAGAGGGAGACCACTAGCAGGCAATCGCTTCGAACGTATCATCATACAATGCTATCATGATTTTCGAAGCACCTGCCAGTGTGCATCGGGCCAGTGAGTCACATTAAGTCATTCTTTGCACCTCCGGATCCTCTCGCTTCTCTCATGCTTGATAGCTTGATCGATTGATCAACGGGGTCTCGCTCTTCTAGCTTCTAGTTCAGCGCACCGTTCCATTGTCCAATGGTGTGCGTCGGGTCTAGCCGGAGAACGAAAGTGATGCCTGGAGGTATTGTGACAACGAAGGACTGCGAAAGACGGTCTGAAACGCACCGCTCAGAACTTGGTTCAGAAACGAATGTGCGGACGAGATATGGGTGTTCCATGGGCACTTGTGTCCCACCACGGCGATCTTTGAGCGCTACTCTGAGACACTCTTAACGTGATTGATGCTACAATATTGTTGCCGCGAGTTAGAGTTCACACCGGTGCGACTTGCGAGTTGCCTCCAAAAAGGCCTCTAATAATGCCTTTCCTCCGTTCAATTGTTTGTCAACCTAACCTCCCTTTACTCCTTTGGCCTACAGAATAGGACCACACCTTTCAAAATACGACAAAATCAGTGGTTAATGATCTTGTTTCGCTAGGAAAGGAGTCAAGGTCAAGCCTCCGTGCAACGGCGGGTGGGTTCGGACGAACACGATAGCTCGGTTAAGGTTTGCGTAATCTAATCATTATATATTCCTGGATACAGAGACGCTGCGCAATGGCGCGTAGGACCTTCAGAATTAAAGGCCTCCCACTGGTTCATGTCTGCAACCAAACTCTTGAGTTGCACCGCGGGCGCGAACTCCCGAGGTAGAGTTCGCGTCGAGTTACTGTGGTTTGACAACGAGACCCATCCAGGGCCCGACGTGCCCCTCCGCCATGGGCATCATCATGACGGTCGGCTTGCGATAGATCCGCGGTGTCTTCTCGCCCTCGCTTTCTAAGGGAAGCGAGAACTCGAAATTTTTCACCAGAGTCGCGACGATCACCAGCATTTCTAAGACGCTATGACAATGCAATGAGGGGTTAAATTTGTCGATTCCCGGATGTCAGGTTCTACTCACGCGAATCGCCAACCGATGCACCCTTGCGGTCCACAAGCTGTGCATCACATCACATGTGCGCATGAGTAAACGAGCTCTCATGATACCTTATAATTCTACTCACAGAAGTTCAACCTGTGAGGTAGCACAGAGGTAAGCGCAATCCTATTTAGAAATCAGTGGCGGTTTGGCTTACAGATTGCCATAAACACCGATTGGGGTATGCTTGGCGTTCTCTGATTTCAAGAAGCGGTCAGGATTCCATTCTCCCGCGTCCTCACCCCATACTTCTGAGAGTCTTCACCCGCTGATTCAGCTACCGATACCTCGGAGAAGAGGCTGCAGGGCTGCCGTAAAACTCACCGCTGATATGCGTGGATAGCTATGTCTATGATCGTCCCTTTCTTCACCGGGATAGACGATACCGGGAGGCCAGATTTGGTGGTCACGGGGAAGGCGAGAGGAATCGCATCGTCTTGTGCTGCCACCCTCGAAAGCATCCAAATGATTGGATGAAGACGCATCGACTCCTACGCACATCAACGGGTGCCCTTTGAGGAGGTGAAATGATTACCTTGAGAGCCGCCTGCGTATACGCCATGCTATCCAGGTCTGCTGTGGACAACTCTACTCCATTGGCATCGGCCCGTCTGAATACTGTGGCGACCTCTTCTCGGATGCGCTCCTGGGATTCAGGGTGTCGGGCAATCTCCAAGAGGAACCAGGACAGGCTGCTCGCCGTTGTTTCCTGACCAGCAAGGAGGAGAGACCTATGCACAGAGATTCAAAAAACTATTAGGATCGACTGACACTTCAAGGACAATCAAGCGGCTTTATCCTCACGAGAGTTGGTCAACAACCTCTTCATCTTTCAGTCTGTTTTCGGGGCTTTCAGATTCGTTCATGCGCAGCAGCATGCTCATCATGTCAGTTCCGTCAGGCTTTTCTGCGTTCCTCCTGATGATATCTCTTGAAAATTGACGTGCACAATCAAGATATGTTCGGAATCGGCGATACTCGCGCGTTGGAAGGTACCGGACATATCGGAGTAGAAGTTCAGGGACGTATCGCCAGGTAGATTTAAAAATGAGGTTGAGCGGCGTAGGGTAGAGCGTTGAATCGATGCTGTCCATATCAGGGGACTAAATAAGAACTTCTGAGCACCAATAAAGAAAAAATACTCGCAATAGGCCACCATACATCTTCGATAGTTCAGTCTCTTTACCATCGAGGGACCCGAAATGAAAGTCGAAACCAGCTTGATTGGCAATCTGAATTACTGCCTTCTGACATGAGAAGACTTGGAGACTCACCTTGCCCTATTATATCCAACGTTGCGCGTGAAATCCATGGGGTAATATTTGTGAGCGATGGGGTGGATCGGTCCGAAGTGGCTATCTCATCTTTCCATCTTTGAACGAGCTGTGAGAGAAAAAGATGTGAGTAATTTCCTATCGGAAGGGTTAGGTCTAGGTGATATAGAGACTAGACACCTTAGACGACGCCTCTTGAAACATTGGGATGAACGATTTCAGTTGAGAGGCGAAGAACGCGGGAGCCGATAATTTTCTCTGGCGTTCGTGGACTTTTCCTGAAACACACACCGTCACCGGATTGAAAATGACGGAGAAAATCGTTCCAAGTCATGGAAAGAAACGTACCATGGGTACAGACTAACGCTGCTTCCCCCGCCACCATCTCAGTTACTTTCAACATGTCTTTTCTTTTCGGAAAATTGTATCCTGACGAGTGAAGGATGTATTGCAGTGCCTTGGGGTCTGCAACCATCAAGTGGTCCTCCTATAATAACAGATCAGGGCGAATCGAAAAAGATCCGGTCATCAGAATACGCTTACACCCAAACACCCCCGGCGGCGCCACGCGCTACCAAACCGCTGTAACCACTCAAATTCGCAATCCCCAACTTCATTCTGATAGTAAATGTCGCCTTCGTTTCCTAGTATAGGATAGATGGCCACGGAGAATGAATCAGTGTGATGCTCACAGGACGCCGCAGGGGCGTGCGAAGACAATGCTTTGAAACTCACCAATCCAGAAAGACGGTGATTTGGGCCCCCGAAGCTGGCTGAGGAATGGATTGCGGCGACGCATATAGATATAGGTTATGAAAGCGGCGATGGCAGTTAGGCAAGTAGGAAGCGAGCTGATATAAGTGCCCATTGCAGCGCTCAGAGTTCAGTCAGGCAACTGTGAAGAGATCACTGCCTCTGCTCTCCCTTTTATACGGTACTGATGCTGCCCCAAAAGGAAGTTGACTTAGTTGGATACAGTCATACAGACAAATCACGAATGTAGCTTCCGCGGAAGTGCGGGTTTCGCCATCACTTGCGCCCATTCCACCGAGGCCGTAAGTCCAGAGACGCTCAACTCAAATACTGGATCGGTCATCATAAGAAGGCGGTTGATATTTATGCCAAAGATAAGGTTGCCTTCTGTTCCTAAGGCTGATCGGAGCGCCGTCTGGAGAACTGATGGCAACAGATGCGGCAGAAAGTCCGAGACATTTTGACTCCGATGGAGCCTGCCAGCCTGGTCTGTGAGTGCTACCATTTCTAGGCCGCCTGAGCTGCAAGAAAACGTGCGCCTGGTAGACATCGTTGACTGTGGATAGGAAAGCTTGAAAGTTCGAAGCCTAAATCTTAGAGACTACAGAGCAAACCCACCTCGACAGGGCCTCAAAAAAACACCGACAATGCGCAGTAATGCTCGCAGGAGAAGCGTGTGCTCTGACGGCAGCTTGAAAAAGTGTATACTGTAAGTCATCTTTGGTCGGCGGGAGAGATGGGAAATCGCCATCATTCAGGCGCTCCAACTGCCGATAGAACCTGAATCCAGCATATCGTCGCCCTCCACAACGAGAGAAGTCGTGGAGCCATAGCCCAGAAGCCATCATGATTTCTTGCCAACTACGTGACCGGCTCGTGCCGGGGCAGATCATCAACCTGGCAAGTGACCGCAGCGGGAAGACACTACATCAATCCCCGAATCAAGTTCCCCAGACCTGCGGGGTTCAAACGCGCAACATAGATAGCCCACCTGTGTCGTTATGGTTCTGTGCCCTGTGTTTCGTGTCACTGCGTGGCGGTAACAGCGTTTTATGCAAAGAAAACCGCTGACGACGCTGCAAGCGATGAGTCGATATGTGAACCAATCTTCGACTGTATTGAAGAAATTTTCAACGAAGATATTCGAACGAACCGTTAGTTACTGTAGGTAAACAGATCGCTGTCCGAGGCTTGAGGGATCTGAGGGAACTGCTCTCGGGGCTGGTTTGATTTGGTATGGGCCGACGCCCTGTGCGGGCGCACGCTCGCACCTTTGACGGGGACGCATTTTCATTTATTCCATCAGGGGCCTCACGGGTCCAGCCGAGAGCGCTAAGATCCGCCCGGTATAATGTGCGGCCCCATGCGCCCGAAAAGCCGCGGCTCGACTCGGATGCTGACCTAGACCTGAGATGAAGATCATCGACGTAAGCAGCGCCGAGACGACGTGAAGCGGAACAGGCTTTTATAGCCGCCGTGGCGTGTTGCATATTTTTGACAGTCAAAAGCTTCCAGCGTAGAACGATGGCACTGCGACGACCCACTCTACGGCTACGGTACCCTCTGAATGCGCAACACACGTTGGTTGGAGAATGTTGTCCCATAATGTCTAGCGCGTAGATTGTAAGCGACCTATGATAGATTGATTCGGATCCGACGATAGAATTGTCCAAGGAATTGTCCATACATCTGATTGGAACTTTGACAAGATAACAACAAATGACGAAACCGCGGTAAAAGCCAATAGCAAGAAAAGGGATAAATGTTCGTGAAATGTTCGTAGTATACCAATTTGGTTTTTTCTTATCTAGAAGCAGATCGAAGCGATGGAAAAGGTACAATAGGAAGACTGACAAGCGAGTGATCGCAAACGCAAAATCAGAAAACGAAAGAAAAATGTCTAGTGTCCTTCACGGGGCACAGATCAAGAGCCAAGCGTTCAGGCCAAATACACCCTCTACACAATGAGCGTCAATTGTGACGAAAGAAAAGGGGAATGCAAAAAGGGCGTAGAACGTACCACCAGGACAGGTTGTTGGTCAGGCGGCTCAGATTTTGCCGTGGCAGCAAGAAAGACTGGCACGTCTGTTACGAGCTCGATCGCATTCTGATATGTGTCCCACGCAAAGACGGCCGGGACAGAACCACCATTTGGTTTCGGGAGCGTGACTGTGTACAAACAAAAGCGTAAGCCAGCAGCATGCATGTGCGCGATATGACTAATGGAATGGACTTGCTCGTTAGTTCGCCCGTATTCGGCTGATAACTCCAGACTTTCGCGCCAGCTATGTGTCAGTTTTATCACAAGCAATCAGCGCATGTTCGTGTTCAAAAGCGGGTCAGATCGTACCGATGTCATCAACATTCGTAAAGAGTAACTCCCTGTCCCCAACAAAAGATAAGTTAGGGCGCCTACTACCGTAGAGAATATGCCGTAAATTTAGACGTACTCAGGAGGGGCTTCCCCAGGGTCGTTGGGGGAAGGGAACGTGGTTCCAAGAAAGTAGGGCGCAGGGAACAATGCATTCTGACCGTCACAAGTGGCCATCAACGACAAGAAGACGAGCCTCGCGAGATGTAGGAGTCGCTCACAGTGGCTTCGACAGTGTACTCAGAACCCGAGAACGTTGCCTGGAGACGAGCAGAAACTGGGGAATTAACAGGGCTCACGCCAATAAGGCTAAAATCAAGCGACGAGACAAGGGTACGTCGGTTTCATGCGTGGACAGACAACGATTCGCACACTCGACTCACGGACTGCGATAGGCATTGTTTTCCATGTAGCCGAGAACGTCGGCGCCCGAGATGTCGCGGATCACCAAATACCCACTGACACTATAAAGCATGTTAGCGCCAGACAAAGAGGGGTCGATTTCAAGCAGCCAAAGTGAAATGTCTCGGATGGAAAATCCAAAGTTCAACATTGAGAGACCTACGTTGGCGGCGGCTTGGATGACGGTTGCGGGGGATATGCACCATCGCGGCGAACCGGAGGAAGCGGTGGAGCACCGCGCCTGAAACGTTCCGCATTGGTCTCGCGCCGTGCGGACGCACTGGCAAGAGGCAGGACAGAAGTAAAGAGAACGAAGAAAGTCAGAGCAACGACCGCAAGCCTGTGCATGGTAGTGAGGAGCAGGGAGCACAAAGGGGGTTGTACTGAGGAACTCAGAGCATTCTTTCCTAGCAGTTAATATGAGGCAAGTGGCGTGCGGTGGCGTAGAGTGCCGACTTGCACATGGCCGAATGATGACATCTTTCAGGTCCATAGGAAGCATCGATCGTTCTGCAGGGACCTCCAGAATTTGAAAAGCGGTCAAAGTTCACCGAAGATTCCCTCCAGGCCTCAACCAAACAATCCAAGGGTGTCAAGATAAGCACTAGACGCTAACTGAATTCGATAGCTAAAAAGCGCGACGCAAAAAGGGGTATGAACTATGGACCAGAATATTACGGCACTGACGAAAACGGAAGACAAAAAACATTGAGATAAAAAATATGGAATGTCCAAAAATGTCCTGGGGGATACTGAAGGGATTAATGAGATAGTAGTGGCCGTCAGGCGAACAATTGCTTTGGGGCCTTACTGACAGTACGGCTAACGACGACGTAAACGAATCAGTTCACCATGTATAAGTCCTAAGAAGGACAAGTCAGACCAGATCAATGATTATATCAGCCGATGTCCGTACCACATATTTCCAACCAGGGTTTTGGTCACAGAAATCATCAATGTCACCCACAAGATACAAGGAATTGGATGCATCGTGGTAAGCACAGTTAACAGGAACTGTGCTGCCGTCGGAGTTTTCCCAGGTGCAGGTGAGTTTACCACTTGCGTCCACCGACCAGATATGAACCTCGTCTACAGGTGACTGATCAGTATTTTGAACGGTGCGGCCCGTGAAGATAGACCATACCCTTCGTGTTGCCGGCGTTAACACCGGTGAGAGTGACATGGCTAGGAACGTAGGATTAGCAACCCGGTGGTAGAATGACGGGATGTCAAAATTTACTTCATGGAACTGGGACCTAAATTCTGAGAGCTGGCAGGGGCACCGAGGTAGAATCCTTGCGAGGCCTACAGCAACAATCAAGAACTGTCTAGAAGCATTAGCTCTTTCAAGGCTCACATCGCAGAAGAGGCTGTGATCGCCCGGGTTGTATTGCACAGACAGGTCGGAGTAATGAGGATTGTTACCATGGTTGATGCCACCACTGATGATAAGTGAATCCAGTGAGCCCACCGTGATGCATGGAATCAGGACACAGATGCACATACGGGCCAGAGGGTCCATTCTGAAGGTAACCGTAAGAATGGCCGTTCCCGTGATCACGAGCTTGGATGCGGCCCGTGCGACCACTTGTAATAGGTAGGTAAGCGAACGGGAGTACCAAAAGAGGTAACAACAATGTTTAGTGCGTACGGGACCGAAACCTGGGAATTCTGGTAGCGTTTCGCAGTCGAACGAGTTGAGGGTTTGAGAGGGGTTAGACCGCGAGCAAACCGTTCAGCATTGGTCTCGCGCTTCACATGCGAAAGAGCGTTAGCGGGCGAGGGGAAGACGATCGCGAAGACAGCGACGAGGGCAAAAAGAACGACGGTGAATCTCTGCATTGGCTGCTTTTGTTCCGAGTAGCGTTGGGTGTTGGTCCGTGTAATGAACGACAGTGGGCTTTGAGAATAAGATAAAAAGGAAGGACTAAGACAGCGACGCGCAACGACAAGCTCGGAGGTCTGGTGAGAGGGAGAGAGGGGAGAGGAAGGATAGGTGAAGAGGGAAAAGGAGAAACTCTTCTCCGGCTTGGGGTGCGTTTATTAGCCGCCAAAATCTCGTGGGAAGTTAAGACAAGAATGCATTCTTTTGTCGGAGCACGCTCGGAGCGCTGCCTCTGTTAGCGCAGGTGTAACTGGTGACCGGTGACCACCAAGCCGCATCCGTTGCGCTAATCACGGCGATCGCATTGCTTATTTTTGGCGAACATGAAGCCGAGATGGGCTATCATCAAGGCTATCATATCATTATGGTCCACGTACAAAGTTCAAAGGTTCGCTGACGTCACTCTGCTGGTTCAGAGTAAGCTTGATGCATGCACCCTTCGTTCGCTTTCCCCCATATTTCGACTTTTGGAGGTGCTGTTTGGTGAGGTCGAGAGCCAAAACGTCATTTGCAAATTCGCGTGCTGCGCTTATTTCTCTAGTAAATTATTGACTAATCACGACACAAGGATTTTGATTTTGGTCGATCTCCCACGAACGGATCGAGCTACGGCCCGCGCCGCTCACCGCGTGGTACAAGAGAAAGGGCCGGAAACATGTATAAAGCCGCTTTCGGATCGATGTAAGTGTGATTCTAGTTTAGATATAGTGCAGTTCATATACAAAGGGCACAACAACGTAGGTCAGTATACAGCACAATAGCAAAGTCAGTGGGGAGGGGCGCAGGGACCGTCCAGGGGTGTTCAAAAAGAATCACACGGTCGGAGCGTGAATGGGTACGCGTGGTACAAGTGTGGTAATTGGTTCGATTTGGCTTGAGATGTCGCGCGCCAAACAAATAAAGTACATGGAAGCGATTGGCCCATCACAAAAGCGTAACTTACTCTCCGTGACTTCTGTGAAGGCACTGATCAGCTGAAAAAGGTCACCTGGGTGCTACGAGCGAAGATTGCAGAGCGGAGTGTTAGCGGTTACAGTCATGTTAGATCGTTCAGCTTGGGGTCGAAAACAAGGGTAGGCTGGACCTGGGGGTCATGGTCCAGTTTGCTGAAGAAAAGCGTAAGAGCCCCATTCAACCCCATTCAGCACAAGGTGAGAGCCAGTGATCTAAAGAGACGGCAGGCACTGACTGGCGACGCTCCCGTTTGTGCCATCAAGTCTGCCAAATCCTCTGCTGGAAGAGATAAATTCAGTGCCGTAATAAAACCGAGGTTCTGGGGGAGAAATTACGTCCCTGTACAAATTCAGAGATCAGTGACATAGGCTGGAGCGTGACAGCTAACTGATAAACCTATTTTGTCGAGTCGATGACTGGTCACCAGATTCACCGATGAATCATGGAGCAGCAAGTGGGGTCCCTGAAACATCTCGATCTACAGTAGAGTGAGAAAGTGAGATGCCAGTGGGTGGATGAAGGGCCAGGTACGACAGCATACCATGGCCAAAAAATTCGCGTTCGCCGAGACGACAACTGAATTTAGAGGAGGTCTGATATGATGATTGGGATGATTAGATTAGGAATCCCCATATGATTGAGCTCGACCCCGAAAAGACGTATCAGGCACGTAATGCTAGAGGGTCGCAGGAGGTATGTTCGGGCCCTGGTCTTGTTGTTCGGGACTGGACATAGCCAGCTCTGGTGTTGTTGACAACCAAGCCCACCTGGAGACGACCATGTGGCTAAGGAGATACGTTCACTTACAGAACAACCTTCGTACTCCGACGAACCAGGTAGCGGCGAAACCTGGCTACGCTTCGCGGCTATCAGCATCATCCCCAATCAGCAATATGGAGATTGATTTTCAAAGAAGGGTCAATCTCCACGCGCGGCACGTCCTGACGGAAGGGAGGGCAAGAAGGTCCTTGTCCATTCGTCTCGCGCTTCGTAAGCGAAGCAGCCACAACAAGTACGATGGTCCCCAAGAGAGGGACCAAAGCCGCGAGGAGTAAGAAGGTAAATCTCTGCATCATGGATGAAAATTGGAGAGACGAACCGACGCGAGAGAGAGCAGGCTTGTCGGTTAGTACGTCACATTTCATTGGTATAGTACCAGAGAGGACGCCGCGTTATTGCTGAATGTTATTATCGTTGCGATGGGGAGTGAGGAAGAATTCCGTCTCGCCAAATCGCTCTTCCTTTGTCGCACCAGAGTCCGACAGATCCGCTGTAACAAGGGGGAAGCTCTGAGAACGACCCTCCATTCTTGCGGAGTGCTGTTTGATGGGGCCACAGACCGTGAAGTCGAATAACAGTAAGAGCGGGTGGTGGCTCATAGAGAACCGGAGGATATAGTTAGTCTATTTGATCTCAACTGTATACTCAGGCAAGCCTTTCTAATGGCCAGTCGCTCGGCGCTGAATCCTTCCAGGTGTCTGCCAGATACCAAGGAAGTCCCCATTCACATGCCTTCGGGACTCTATTGCCTCGATTTTGGAGCCATATAACAAGTAAAAACCTTGTCAGAAAATCCGATTGGAAGCATGTACGCTGACTTCTCCGGGGCAAGATTCGTCTTTAATACCGCATTCGACTGGTCTCCTCATCCATATATTGGGACGAGAAGAACCAACCTTGACAACTAACGTCGTCGTTGGCGAAACCCATAACAAACTGGAAATTACCACCACCAACACCATATTCAACTACGGCAGAAGTCGGTGGCACTTACATTCACATTGATGAAGATCAGATGGGCGGACGCCTGGGAGTAAAGGTTCCGAAGCAGGCTCGACAGTTGCGGCAGCTCTCTTTGCGCCCAATGGATGTAGACAAGGGGATGAAAGTGCTTGCTTCTATGCGGAAAGGGTGAATGTGAAAAGTGCAGGGTGGGTGGAGCCCCGCACGATGAGGGTGGGGAGGGCCACAGCTAACGCGCGCGCGAAGGCGGGGACAGAGAAAGGAGACCGATGCGAGGAGGCCACACCGAGTGTGAAGGGGGCACTGATATGGAACGGGGACGGAGGGGAGAGCGAGGAGAGCGCAGAAGGCAGTGGTCGGCAAGGTTGACAGTGACGGTGGCATAGAGGGCGGGATAGAGCGAGAGGCGGAGCGAGAACGCGCACCGGGCCAGCAGCCAGGCACAAACGCGAATTGCACGTGACAAGGGGCATATAGTCACGGTCTCAGTCTTAACTCGACGTGCAGTACTTAGAGCTTCCTGGGTATAGATACAACCAGAGCAGGCTCGAATCGAGAATATGGGGGCAGAAGTGTTCCTACCGACACTGCCAGACAATGATGCAAGAAGCGCTACGGTTTTTCACAAGGTTTACCTTGATAGATCGTTGCGAAGTCACCGCTGAATGACTTAGCCCATGATGCCAGGTCCGGTGATGCTCCCTTCCTCCAAGTCAAGGCTATTGCGTGCACTTTGTCAGTGGGAATTTATCATGGATAATAGTCCTGATGTCCTGCTCTAACAGACTGTGACATGGTACGTTCGGCACCTATGGGATCTGGAGGCGAGGGACCACTCTCGAACCAATTCCTTATTGCGATGAACTAGATAAATTATCTTACCCGTCTACTTCCTGTAATGATTGGGGGTTAAAAAGGTGATGAAGCATAGTCGAAATCACTGTTAAGGTTTGCATTGTTGCACAGGAGGCATGCCGATGTACTATGCAGAAGTATCCTTTGCCTGTCGAAAATCTTGGCAAATTACCCCTTATCTATCGACCATACAGTGATCGCATAAATGAATGGAAATACAGCCCATACAGTGTGGCACAGAACCAAGGGCCAAAAATGATGTTTACTGTCAGTCGATCCTACCTCTAAATACAGTAGAGCACAAAGAGTACAGCACCACGAATCAGCTTACCATAGGAAAATTCTTTTGGTATAAAAAAGAGTTGCACAGACAGAGCGTAAAGGAGCGGAATTGCGAAAGGAGCGGAAAAAAGTTATCGCAATCGGCATGGTACAAAAGAGCCACGTTTTGCTTGAAATGCCGTTCAGCGAAACGACTGATTGACCTGCCAGTGAAAAGTCCACTAGAAGATTAAACATGCCCGCTTCATAAAACCGAGCAGTCCGAGTCATAGTCGTCATGGAAATGTGTTTATTGTGTGAGGTAAATATACTGTAATGGAAGTGGTCAGTCGAGAAAGGTCAAATTGGTGAAGATGGAACAGCTCGTACGCATGGAAGCTGGAAGCCATGAGCGTAGAGCCCGTCAGGGTTTCCGGTTAAGTTTAACGCATTCATCTCGCAATCGTAAATTAGGGTTGGTTGGATTGTGGAGCCATCTGAATTGGTCCAGGTCACTACAATGAACCGCGCCAGCCGCATTCAGCATAAGCCATAAGTTGCCAGCCACCCAGGAGGCGGGAGGCACTCACAGTTAAGCTGCCCTGTATTTGAGTCTAAACTCCAGCCCTGCGCATCTGCGACAGGTCGAGAGAAAATCAGTGCTCGGACAGGACTCATGATTTGATTGAGGTCTTACATTGGGCATCAACGTTGGTAAATTGGATGGTGCTAGTTCAACGGTCAATGATCTGAACTGCCAGTGGGGCGTGCCACATGTGATAAACCTACTTCAGACTTCGAGGTGTCAAAATACTTTGACCAGATCCACTGACATAATACGGAGGTCCAAACACGGAATTCTGAATCATATCGATGCAAAGTGAGAGAGCAGACCAAAGGGTGGATGAAACCTCAAGATACGACAGCGTACCTGTGCTAAAAGGCTCGAGCCCGTAAACTCAACAACGAGGTCCGAATCGAACGGATTGGGATTAGCAACGAGATTGACTCCAGACCTGAAGCAACGCTTGAGGGGCAGAAGGTCAGAGGGTTGTAAACGTACGCACGGGCCGAGGGTCGGGTCATTGAAGACGTAGCCTAATATGCTGCTGTCAGCAGCCAACCGCACCTCGAGACGACCAGTCGGGCTGAGGAAACGAGGACGATGTGTGATTAGGGGATGTCTCAGATTCACTTGTAAAACGATCTACCTCGTAGAGGCGGGAGCTGGGGAAACTTGCCTGCGCCTCGCCGCTATCGGCATAACCACCAATCAGCAAGATGGTTCGACTTTCCGAGAAGGGACAATCTCCACACACCTTCGGTCTTAGAACGCCTGACAGGAGGAAGGGGACCCAGTCCACGTGCGAAGCGCTGCCCATTCGTCTCGCGCTTCCAGAGAAAAGCAGTCTGAACAGGTACGACTGCCCCCAAAAGAGCAACTGAAGCAACAAGAAGTAGGAAGGCGAATCTCTGCATCATGGACGAATGTGTCGAGATCGACGGCCGCAGGAGCAAGACTGTCAGGCGAGAATCAGCTTGGGGGAGACAAAAGCTGCATGTCCGCCCGTATTTATTCTCATCGGGAATATTTTTAGCTTACTTCACAGTTCTTCGGTGCAGTGCACTTGGGTATAGTACAAGAGTAGACATTTGGTCGTAGACGCGCGAAGGGAAATGAGGCAAGTTCCACATCTCGGTTATGCGAATCGCGATCTGTCTGACTAAAATCGTTTTCACACCTTCCGTCACTAATCTTTGCTTCAACCTTTCTTGAAAATATGATGATGAGCCCTCTCGCGTCATCGCGTCCTATCGCTCTTGTCCCTCCAACAGAGCAATGCGTAGGGTAGTGGATGAGGGGATTTGGGCAAGCAGATAATTGAATATGGCGCTACCACTGGCAGTGGCAACGGAGTTGAGCAGCTCACAACCTTGAAGAATCCTTCCGATGCTTGACCGTGACCATGATGTATGACGTTTGACAGACCCTATACATATCGATAAGGTCTAGCGTTGGCGTGGCTCGATAGGGCCCGCAAGGATCAAAGCAGCTGTCCTCAATTATACTATTTGAAACTCAAATGAGACCGCCAACACCCTAGCTTTCGAACGTCGCGAATGGCTGTCCACTCTCATTGACGCGGGAGCTTCAAGAAACAATTGCGATATCTCATGAGGGCTAGCGAATACTTGAGAGAACCCCAAGATCCACCTTAGCATGAACATCGACGCTGGAGTGGGCTTCTAGTTAGGGCGTGTCAAAATTAGGGTGGTTCGCGTCAGTCGTAAGCGTGCATCGTGATTTGTTGAACGCTATGTAAGATGCTTTCTGTGCCGCGGCTCGCAATATTTCAAGCGACACTTGTCGCATACGAGGAAGCACCGCAACCGACCTGGCACATCCTCTCAGTTGGTAATGCCTTCCTCCACGGCTCCCGGTTCTCTTATCTCTGGACTTCGTTACTTAGAGAGAAAGTAATGCATCGATGACTGATATGTGCTTTCGTTCTGCACAGGAATCGCCGACGATTGCTCCGTCATACATCATTCTCAGCAAAAGTGAAGAAAAGTACGGCGCCTTGGTGCTAAAGTGTACTGGAATGTTATAAAAACCATTGACGCATGACTCTCTGACAGCACAACGTGTGGTCCACGCCTTCAAACGTCCGAAGAACCACAAGAACACGAACACGTTCATTTGAAGCGCCAGGGGTATAAACAAAAGGCCCTCTTGCGTCGTTGCCAGGATGGAGCTGCCGCGGCCTCGGGCGACCGAGTCATTTCTAGAGTCGTTTATGCTACCTTCTCTGGACAGTATTATCCGAGACTTTGAGCTCGGAGCACTGACAAACGCTGTCGGTTGTGCTGCCCATCATACCTGCCAAACTGAGCTGGAGCGCTTTCTCAGTATACTACAGGAGGACGGGGTTGTTAGTGTTGGTTAGACTCTTGACTAGTAGCCTCTCAAGTGACGAAAAATACAGTGCGTGCACGCGATGGGCCGCGGAGATGGTCTCCTTGTCATGGGGGTGCTGTAAAATCTAGCACAGGGGGGTCGTGCATTCCAACGGGGACTTCAACGCGGAGTCGTGGACAAGGAAGTATGGCCCCGACAACTCGGAAACGACCTGGCTCGGCGTGCCTCTTCCGAGTCCATAGGAAGGCAACAGCCGGCCGATGAAGCACACGCGGAGTTGATGCAATAGGAGCGGGAGGAGTCGGAGATATAGGAACCTCAACGAAATGCGCTGCCCAATGCGCTCGACAACGTTACCCAGCACCTCCCCTTCAAGCCCTCCATTGGCTATCTTTCGCGTACGCTCCTCTCACACCGCTAGGCCTTGCACATTCGTGGTGGCACAGGCTTGGGCACATGCTCACGTGGAGAGCAGCAAGTTTTTTGTTCTGGCGAATAACTTGTAGTAGCTCAGTGCTTCTTGGATGCTCTGCCTAGGCCAAAGTGACGACGTCGAGAGACTGAGATCTTTTGACCTCCTGAGTGTGGTACAAGATATCTACCGTTCCCGTCAATCAAACCAAGTGTACTATGGGCCTTCCTGTGGTGGAGAGTGAACGGTGAATGTACCAGATTAACTTTACCCCTCGTCGAGACTGACGCCTTTGTTCATGTACCGGCATGAGTGCGGGTGGTTATTTGGATAATTCGGATATTATAGCGGATCCCCATGCATACCGGCACAGCTTTGTGGTTGACCAGGTGTCGAGTGTGCCGGAGCGTGCTTAGATACCGCTGAGGTGAAGGGGCGAAAGTGTTGGGGTGGATCTTGGAGATAATGCGACGAGGCACTGCATTTTCCCTGGTATTGAGGGAATCAGGCATTGCAACAGCCGCGAACTTCCATAACGAGATACTGTACCACAAGGGGTGCCCGCGTGCGCAGCGTATATAAAAGGCTTTTCAGATTGGGCTACACTCCAATATCTAAGCCCCAGAAAGGAGACGATGTGAGAATAATAATGCAAGGATCACTGCACAAATAGATGGATGATGCAAGCACAACCGTACTTCAAGCCCAATTGCAAAGAGCAGCATGACCGCAGAGAAAGGAGAACCAAATTGAAATGTGTGTGTTGGAACCATTGACTGGAGAAATAACGACACTTATCATGTAAAATTTGAATAACAGCTTCGGAGTCCGAGTTGTTGACATGAAACGGGTGACACTCAGGTTGGCAGGCACTTGTCACACCTTTCCGCAAGCTCGCCATTGTTCGTTTTCGACACTGCTACATTATAACATAAATCCAAACGTCCATGGGGTATTCACACCTTATAGGATAATATTTGGTGCGTCTTTCTCCTCGACACGCGTATGCGGTTATTCACTTATGGGGCGTTTACATATTTCTTTGCAAAGAATACACATAAGGCGTCGTCAGCCAGTCGTCAACGGCGCCAGGACTTCCAGAACCTTGCCGCAATACGGATGGGTTTACACATAAAAAAGACTAAGGAAGGGGAGATGTCCAAGGCATGGGAACGAAGTGGGAAGTATCGCATCATTACCTACTAAGTGTTGCTGTATGGGGAAGTAGGACAGTTCAAATGGAGAAACTCGGCACAAATCTGCGTCAGCGAGCACACACTACATATTACTAGATGAGCTCCGTAGCGTGAGTTTGTTAACTGCATAAAAAGGGGAAGAGAGGTCTTGAGAGAGATGCTTCGTGTACAGTTCTACTTGTCTACTGTACTAGTTGGCTTATTTGCGCTCGTATCCACACGTTAACGTGTGCACCGTGACCAATCTGGCTCCGCGGCCCAGGCTCTTTTACTTGCGGGGTGTCCGGAGATCCTGAACCCCTGGTAACATGGTATACGCTCCGCCTTTGCGTTATTGTAAAGAAATACCAAACTGTACAACGTAGAAAATTCTGAATGTGTTCTGCTCTCCGCGCGCGATAGCAACACATGTACGATAAGTTCCGTTTCCTTCCGCTTTTTGAGCGAAATCAGCAGCCCATTGTGATGCCATCGTAAGGCCCATCATGATCGTCCAGATTTCCATCGAAGATGTTCGGTACATCGCCAACGATACACAGGGTGGAAGGATTGTCCTGGCCTGAAAAGGAACGGGCCGCCCACCGACATTAACATCCCGCAGAAATGCCGCACCTGCATGCCCGAAAGAAAAGCTCACCGGGGCAGTTTTCCCATGTGCCAGAGTCTGTGATATGGACCTCGCCAGAGGGATGGACGAAGCCCAAAACATGCCCGGCAATATCGGGATGGGATCCTCCTCGTTGTTGATGTGTGTCACCTGTCCGCTGAGGTTGCTATCGACCCAGTTCGCGAAGTCCTGATTCCCGACCCGGGGCATCCCATAGCCAACCACATGCACGCTCACGCTCGAGCTGAGTTGGAGCCGGAGGTAGACGGCGTCTAGAAGCGAGAGTGCGGCGCCGAGGGAGTGGCCGAGGGTGGTGACCGAAGATGCGCCGTGCTCCGAGAGTGTCTGCTGAACGGCGGAGAGTATCGTGGGTGCGGTGCTGCGCATGTTTTTATCGGGATGCGGAGTGATTATCAGAGAGGGAGATGTGTGACATACCTAGCCTGCTCAGAGGCGAAACCACTGTGCACCTCTACGGAGGATGGAATACCAGGGAACAGGGAGGAGTCCAGTGACTCGAGGAAGAAATCGGCGTCAGTAAGGTCGGCCTCGCTGATACCGGGGTGAGTGGCGATGCCGGACGAACGTCTCAGTGGGGTCGGCTTACAATTCACTGGTGTTGGTGCCCTGGTGGGCGACAATGACGGTGTTTAGCGACGGGGAGAACCCGACATACCCTGCGTGGTGCGTGGGTGAGTATTACTCGAGACCTGGTGAACTATAGTTATATCCTACAATACTGCGTTGAGTCGCCATCTCCACCGGATGCCACAGGCTGGAAGTCGGAGTTTGCTTGGCAGTTGGCTAGAAGAGAACCACGATATATCAGGACTTATTGCAGTAGAGAGGGCGGGGAACAAGTCCAACGACGCACCACCGCAGCTCCA
>WITN01000607.1:0-53620 GCA_015025155.1 Lactarius quietus
CTTCGTTGACGAGCCATCGGCTTGCCGACATGACCCATTGGTTAACCGCGTTTCCCTGAATGTATGTGAGAAACAACATAGCTT
This sequence comes from Lactarius quietus, assembly GCA_015025155.1. NCBI lineage: Eukaryota > Fungi > Basidiomycota > Agaricomycetes > Russulales > Russulaceae > Lactarius > Lactarius quietus. Next base: position 85 of record WITN01000607.1, read on the forward strand.
TTTGATATTTATTCAGCATGGCTGAATGATTCGCGTTGACTCCCGCATAGACCTCCCACTGGAGGATGAATGCTTCGGCTTGTGACCTGCTTCCTGTGAATGTTGGTGGTGGGTTGCCAATGAACTTGTCATTGCCCCCTTGGTGTGCATTGTGGGCTACTGCAGGTCCTCCTAGAGGTGGTCCTCCTCCTGGTGGTCCTCCTCCTCCTGGCATTCCTCCTCCTGGTGGTCCTTGTCCTCCGCCTGGCAGTCTTCCTCCTGGCGGTCCTCCTCCTCCGCCTGGCGCTCCATTATCTCGTGGTCGCAAAGGCGGGAATGGCCTGTTCTCGGGTGATGGTACCCTGTTGCGGTTGAGCCGAAACTCGTAGAACATTTCTGTTCCTTCAGGGATGCTTGGTGCGTCGGGACATCTGGTCCCATGGCTCGGTTAGCAGCCTCCATGTCTTCTGGTTGTAGTTGCTGAACGTGGCCTGTCTGTTCGTTGATGACAAGCCGGGGTGGCGATACTTCTGTTTGAGTAGTCATGTAGCTGTATGGTATCCCTCTAATCGGTTCGGGGATATGTAACTCAGCTGTTTGTGCTGCTAGTGCGTCTACCTCTGGTGACTGCACTGCGATTTCCTCGGGTTCTATTACTTCACTGCATGGGGTTGGCGATCGTTCGCTGGTATGGCTTGATGCCGCCGGTGTTGTTTCTCGTAGTTGGAATTCGGTCCTTGGTGGTTCCGAATCAAGGGTGTCTTCTTGGCCGTCTATGGGCCCTTGTTGGTCGATTGGTCGTGCGTCGACCAGTGGCACGTTGATGTGTAGTCGTCGGCTGCTGGTCGTGTCGCCTCGAAATAGTTATTTGTGTTGCTCCACCTGAGCTCGACCCAGCAACAGCGTTCCCTGTTGAATACTACGGGATGGAATCGCTGTGCGGTAGCTGCTTCTGCGTAGTATCCTGTGTTGTTTTCTTCGGACCTTCTGGTATCTGGTACGTGTCGCCACCTTACTCGTCCTATAAGGTAACGAGTGGGTGCGTCCCGTTCTCTTGAGTCGATGCGATAGGGCACGAAGTCCCAGCCATCTTTGGTATTGAGAGTTGCCACGGCGTTCGAGTTAGGAGAGCTTGGATTTAATGTTACGTGCGAGTAGCACGTGAGCCTGACTTAGGCGACTAAAGGATGAACACGGTGACTTAGCAAATGCCTAACTCTAGCGCGAAGGCAGAGTGTCGTCTCAACGCTCGAAGGCGGAGTCTTGCTTCTTTAGCTTGTAGGCTAGTCGCGACCCCAAGGGTGAGAGAGAATAGAAACCGTTTGATAACAAGTCGAGAGTGGTACAAGAAATCCAAGCTATCGACTACAACAGTCGATAGCTTCCTTATAACCTAGTCGCGCGATCCGCCTTCGTCAGCGAGACCGCCACTACTACTAATCTGCTGGTAATCGTCCACAGGTATACAGTCAGCACAACACAGGTCATCAGTCAGCGTATAGTAACCATCAGTCAGCCATCAACCATTGTACAGTAATCGGTCAGTCATCAGTCGTTGTATAGTACAGTAAGTGTCCCCTTGATCATGCCCCCTCGGTTATCGGTTAGGTCAGATACCTACTATGACCCGGGACGTTACAATATAGGTGAGAAACAACATAGCTTTTTGATATGGATTGCGCATAATAGAATGGGTAGAGTTGATTCCTTCATATAAACTCCATTGCATTAGGAATTCTTCCGCTTTTTCGCGATTGCCTGCGAATACAGCGGGTGGATTACCGCAAAATTTGTCATGTGTCACTGGTAAGGGTGCTTGCGCCGCTGGTATCGGTGCTGGTGGGTTTCCGGCAGGTGGTCCTGCTCCTCCACCTCCTCCACCGTTTCCTCCTCCGCCTCCTGGAGGAACTGGTGGTTGATTCTGCAGATTCGTGAGCACTCGAAACGCCGTGATTGTCGGTGCCACTGGTGAGTTAGAAAGAGAATAAATTGGTTGTGTGGATGAACTTCCCATCGTGGCTTGATTTTGAACATGAGAGGTGAGCGTCATCATTGCTCCTAGTCGTAATGCTTCTGTAGCGATTGCTAAATTCACTCCTTGTTGCGATGGAGAAGACGATCTTGCTCCAAGAGACGCGTTACTCTTGGTACTTGGTGATGGGGGTGGTGAAGTGGACGTTGCTCTGGTGGTTTCAATTGCAGTATTCAGTTCTTGTACCTCTTCCTGTGTAAGTTTGTTGATGTAAATGTCACAGCCTAGATCTTCCAGGGCTGTTCGGAATCCTTCCCACTCTCCTTCTTGGTTCTTAGGCTGGAACCAGCGAATTTCAACCCAAACGTATCGATCGTAAACAAACTCAACTGCGATGGTCCGGTTGTCTTCTCGACTTTTGGCGTGATATCCTGTAGTACCTGTGGTTGAACTATACCGGTACTCTGTGTTCTTTCGAAATCGTTGCGGTATGTTGTCAGCACCTCTTTGCTGGAACCAGAGCTCTTCACAGTTCTGGCAACGCTCTCGAGTAGTTTCTGATGACGCCACGTTGGAGCTTGGTCTTAATGTAGCATTATCACCTAATGCTTGTTCGACTTGAACAGGTCTGCAGCGTGATACTCGAGTGTATGGATGAATCTTGATAATAACTGACAACTTAGCTTAGTTGCACTGCCACTACGTCAATGGTGGACAATAGGGTACCCAAAGGGTAATCTTCAATCGATAGATTGGAAGAAGAGGCGAGACTGGTGATGATTCAAGAAGACCAAGCTGAAGAGCTTTGGTCTTTACTGAGCAGTTTATATACAAATACTCGCTGGCTTTAAAGCGCAGCTGGAAGTCCAAACCCTAGTACAGTGCTACTAGTATCAAGTCATCATAAGTATTTACAAATACCTGAAACACCGGTGAAACCCAACTACCAGCGACGCGTAAGTGTCCATGACTAATGAAGGCTTACTATCGTAGTCATAACCGTATAGTAAGCGTCCCGAACTCCAAGACCTGGTAATGGTGATGATGATAAGTCCGTACGATGTCAAACCGTGACACTTTTCGTCCCTATGTTGCTGGTTTGCCGACTCATTACTTTTGCTGGGTTTACTCTCACCTTTGTCGTCGCTTTCATTGGGTATGACGAGAGGCATCGGACGGCTACAGACGGGTCCTTGCCTTAGGGTGAGCACTCGCAACTCTCATCAGCTGATCAACGACTTACCAACAGTTCGCGCCCTCTTCACAGGGTTAGCCTGCATGGCTGAAGAGGACGAGGCGTGGGCATCGCTGGCATCTTGAACTTGTGCAAAGGTGCATTTCCCGTTCCCTTAACACCGTCAAGTCATGTCTAACACCGTACAATTCAGGACTCACTTGGTTGCAGGATGTTGGACTGTTGGTTGGGGACAACCATTCGAGCCGCAACGGCGCTTCGAGTACTTTGACCGGTGGTGGTAGAATGTTCCAATGTGACTTGATTTTCATCCCCTATGACCGCGGCACCATTGGTGTCCCCTTTCACGTGAGAACGGCACGTGCGTGGCATCGATGAATACGAATTGAAGAAGATAAAGAATGGTATGTGCTGAGTCTAACAAGAGGAGTAAAGACAGGCTTGTATTGGGGAAACACCGAAAGGTATGTACCCTTTTTATACCAAAGGACTGGTGCTGATAAAAGTGCTTTCCACCGCACCTGATCTCACAATCACCCTTCTGCTCCCACTCTCATCCAACCACCTACTTTACCATCTGATGAACAGACCCCAGATCCACTGTGACGGATGTGATAAGGTTTTCAGTCCATGTGGGATTTCACAACATCTCACCAAGAATGCCCTGTGCTGCGCCACGCAGATGGTGTTGCAAACACCATTGGTGTTTCAGTCAACGTCAGCCGAAGGATCTTTGTCAAATTCCACATCATGGGACAAGGACCCAGTGAATGGGTCCAATGGTGAGCACGCTAAGTTTTTCCGAGCGCCATCGGGAATCTACCTTATGCGATTCGCAGGTCAGGCCAGATCATACTCTCAAGATGCCAGCAATATTGGACCCAACACAACTCAAGCCACCAATGGTACACACACCACGGATGACACTGGACTCACCAACACCCCCGACGCTGCTGACAGTGCCAAGCAAGCCAACACTATCAATGCCACAGACGCCACAGACGCTTGTTTATTGACAAAATATGGCTCCATTACATCTAACACCGATCAAGACCACCCCAACGAGGCACCATTGGCAACACGACCAGCAGTGCCACCCGTTGAGGTACAGATGAAAGACCCCCCAATGTCGCCGCCCGTTGAGCCGCTACTGCCACCGCATTCCCCTCAGCATAATGCCAACCAGTCAGAGTCTCTAATGCTGCTGGTGATTGATCGGTTTCCACATGGTGAGCCAGGTGCACCAGTCCCTGGTGGCCATCTTGGCTCCTCACGCTATCAGCAAAGCCAAGAGGCGTTTGGAGACTCAATCTGGGCTCCTTTTAGCTCCCAATGTGAATGGGAGATAGCACGCATGGCGAAGATGTGTGGGCCAACCTCCTCCGCAATGGAAGAACTCCTGGCTATTCCAGAGGTACGCATGCCAAACTAGGAATTTCAGATGTGCTAACGCATTTCTGAAGGTAGTTGAGAAACTTTCGTTGTCATTCGGCTCATCAAAGGAGCTGAATGACATTATCGATGCGTTGCCTGGGCACCCATCCTTTGAGTGCCGCACCTTCATCATTGGAGGAGAGAGTCTTGAGTTATATTTCTGAGAAGTACTATCCTGCATCCAGTCAATCTACGGTGACCCTGCATTTACTCAGGACTTGGTTGTCGCCCCAGAGCAGCATTATGCAGATCAAGAGCAGATGGAGCACGTGTATAGCGAGATGCACACAGGAGATTGGTGGTGGGCAGTACAGGTGCGCAACATTATTCTGGTTTGGGAATAGCTCTAACTACGTACATTCTGGAGCAGACAAGTCTCAAATCAGTGCGACCCGGTGCTACGGTTGTGCCACTTATCATCTCCTCGGACAAGACACAATTGACACTATTTCAAGGCCGACAAGCATATCCAGTCTATCTTACAATTGGCAATGTCCCCAAGGATATTCACTGAAAGCCAACACGCCGTGCTCAGATTCTTATCGCCCACATCCCGACTGCCAAACTGGAAGGCATTACCAATAAGTGTGGTCGCCGCCGCGCACTTGCAAACCTGTACCATGCTTGCATGCGGGTTATATTAGCCCCGATCACAGCCTACAGTGAAATTGGGATTGAAATGATGAGCGGGGATGGCATCTGGCATCAGTGCCATCCCATATTCACAACATTTGTCGGCGACTACCCGGAGCAGGTATTGGTAATGTGCACCTACAATGGCCGATGTCCCAAGTGCCTTGTGCTGCCTGACGAGCTTGGTTCACCCCACAGATTTCCTCTTCGTGATTACGACAAGGCTAGGGACATATATGCCCTGGCCGATGGCAACGCTCATGCTTTCCATCAGGCCTGTTGTAATGTGGGCCAGAAGCCTGTGTACCACCCATTCTGGGAAACTCTTCCCCTCATGAACGCATTTATTTCCATTACCCCAGACATTCTACACCAACTCTTGCAAGGCGTGGTCAAGCATTTGGTTGCTTGGGTAATTGCCGCATTTGGAGCTGTGGACATCAATAAACGATGCCAGTGCATGCCGCCAAATCACCACATCCACGTTTTTAACAAGGGCATCTCTGGCCTCAGTCGTGTAACGGGCAAGGAACACAAAGACATATCTCGGATTCTGCTAGGCCTCATTTTGGAACTTCCCCTTCCCAGCGGACAAGTTTCGCCATGCCTCGTTACCGTAGTCCATGCGTTACTGGACTTCCTTTACCTGGCCCAGTTCCCATCTCACACAAACAACACTATCACTCATCTGGATTCCTCGCTTACTCGCTTCCATGACCATAAGGATATCTTTATCGATCTTGGGATCTGCCAACACTTCAACTTGCCAAAAATACACTCTTTGAGCCATTATATCCAATCAATTCGTCTATTTGGTACCACTGACAACTATAACACAGAGCAGACCAAACGGCTCCATATCAAACTCATGAAATATGCTTTTCGTGCAACCAATCACAAGGATGTCCCATGTCAAATGGTCGTGTGGGTGGAACGCCGTGAGAAAGTTCAGGATCACACGGCTTTCGTCAAATGGTGGCAAGAGCAGGTCGACACATTCTCTGCATCGCCTATTGGGCCACCAGAGCCTGGTGCTCGAAGTCTGAAGATGGCTAAACAGCCATCACTCAAAGCCATATCGTTTGACGACCTGGCCTGTAAGTATGGTGCGATTGACTTCCAAGACGCCCTGGCCGACTTCATCGCTCAAATCAACCACCCCACGACCTCCAGAGCGGCCCTGTCTCAACTTGCCGCAGACATGCTCATCCCATTCCGCTCGGTCCCAGTGCACCACAAGATCAAGTTTTCAAATTTGGATGATTTAGAAATTGTCGATTCCATTCAAATTTGGCCGGAACATAAGGATGTACATGGGCATCCGGTGGCTGCGCACTTTGATACAGCTCTGATTCGTGGAAAAGCTCAAGACTGTCACGTGGTGACATCGTACCGAACCCCACGCACACCAAACGTCGCAAGTGCACTCATGAGCACTGGAAGAACTGTCAAGATTACCCTGAAGCACACACATGGGTATTAGGTCAGCCAGAATATAGTAAAGAAGAAGAAGAAGTTCGCGCTCTCATATGGGCCCAGGCCGGTGGATATCCTGAGGCAGAAGAAGACTATGAAGTGGAGGAGGATGAAGCCCTCCGTATATGCCAGTTAGTGAGTGGAATGATAGTACACTCGTTGTCTTCAGACACTGGCACAAGCACAGCAGGAAGGATGAAGGTCACGTGATCTATCACGTGAAAGTCCCAGATCATGCCCTGTATCTGGTCTAACCCATAAGTCATGGGACTTCAAGGATGGAAAGCTTTACATAATGTAATGATTCCTCGGATGTGAGATTCCCGAGAGGCCGAAGAAGATGTCACGTATAGAAGAGGAGGTCAAGTCCCAGGTCACAGTATGTATCTGACCTAAGCCATAACTTAGGGGACTTTGGTGTTGTATCAAGAATGGAAGATTATGGAAGGTTCTGGAAGGGCCATGGTAGGCATGAGGTCAGAGGCGATTCCTGACAGCTGAAGGTCTAGACATTCCCTTTTGTGGTTCAAGTTCTGATGGAACAGGTTCTGATGCGCTGGTATTGCGCCCTGACATTTGTTATCTTTGTTCTCTATTGTTCTATTGTTCTATGTCGTCATTTGTGAGTCATGTGTTGTTCTTATCTCTGACTCATGGTCGTGTTATCTCTGACTCATGTGGGGCCTTATGCCTCATGTACTGTATGTTTCATGATAAGCCCCTGTGGCTTGATGGACAATTCCTATTGGCAGATAAGGTCGTAGGTCGTGTTACTATAGTTCGAGCTCAGCTTTAAAGCTAGCTTGAAAGTACTATATATACTAGGCAGGTTTTGCCAGTAGTCGTTAGCTTAGTTGTTTTGGACTTCCACCTGTATTCTTCTCAGGTTCTATTCAAAGCATTCTTATAGCAGAGTCATTGGTCTGTGTGACTAGTATCTTATCTTGTTGCCAACTTGTGTGTCAAAGCCATCACCTTGTTAGGCCATTCCAAGGGGACCTTTTCTGGTTTATCGCCCTTCACAAGTTCTTGTTGAGTTGTAAGCTGTGCGCTTAGCTCATCGTTTGATTCAAGGAAGCCCTCGGATCCAAGTCGGATCAGCGTTCGGTGGAAACGCTACAAAGACGGTAGCATGCATGGCATTAATGGTATGTTTTGTTGATATAACGCTTCAGCCCACCTGACCTTTGAGCAGGTAATCGAATTGCACAGGTTCACGTGGTCTTCAAAATACCCCAAAAAGCGATTCACAAAGTCTTCCCGTCTTCAGTTATCACGCCTCCAGAACACCTTGCCTATGTAGAGTGGTTCTCACCCATTCCTGTCAACCCTGGCCCGAGTCATCTTTTGTACAAGGTGAATAGACTTGTACACCATGGCTGACGGCGTGCAAGCATCATACCCATCAAATCTATTATTTGTAGCGTACACTTGTTTCCCACTTTTAGTCAGCAAACGCCAGAATGGGGTAGTTCCACGGTGCTAGAGTTGTGTAATATGTTTTACATAAATTCGTTCAGCAACCAAGAAAGCTACATGATATTTTCGTAGAACGTTGACGATACTTTATTGATATATCAAGTTGTTGTTGTCTTACTAATATTAGTGTCGAGGTATCCTGGCAATATCTCAGTTTTTCGGCCTGTCTATAATCTGCTTAGGCACTATCACTCGTTAGTGCGGACGGTTTTTCCTGATGACGAGGAGAGTTGATCCGTGCAGCTGAATGTGACGTGATTCTGTTCAGAGGGGTGAGATGTGAGTTTTTCCAGCGTGATTGAAGCTTGCTGCATCGAATGTGCACAGACCAAGTCCGCCGTTTCGGCTCTGAATACGTGGGGCCTGGGCTCGGTATCGTTGCTGTCGTGCTTGCTGTTACTGCGAATGTACAGACAAATCACGAATCCCAAAGCCACGTTCAGGAGGCAAGCTAGCGAGTGGAGACCGTGGTGTATAACTCACCTCGGGACTGTATGCGATTAGGATTTTGCGCACGCTCCCCATCATCGCCTTAGTGCCTCGGCTCCGCTTCGTCTGAGTTCTTTCGATAGGCTTGAACATGATTCTCACGGCCGTTGCGCCCGTAATGCGTGTCATAGCGGAGATCATATCCTTCTGGAAGAAGGTTGAATGAGGGTGTGGTAGGAGACACAGCTGCGTTATTATGGCGCCTAACTTATTCACGCGCATCTTGTTCGCGAGCGACTATGGGCGGCGCTTTCCGTCGTCTTCGGGGTCCTGCTGGGGCGTTAGGGATCCATGCCGAATCAGACTGGCCTGCTATCAATTCATCGGTCTGGCGTACACTCTCTATATGCGGTCTATGGCTCCCTCAGTCGCTCAGCGTCACCAGTGTAAATTGGTACACCGATATTGATTTATGATATTCCTTGAAAAATAGGTGTAATTGAAGTGTACAGGCGGATTGGGTGTTGACTGGTAATTCCTAAGATGCGATTCTAGAAAAGTAATTTGAAAGGGTATTTTCAAATTGAATTACTCGACTTGACAGGAAGGTTTCTCTGGCAGCACAGCATACTGTAGTAATAGTCCAAGCAAATTCCAAGAACACATGCCCTTGCACACTGGCATGCCAGTGACCGTTATCTTGTATCCTTAAATGGCCAGTACCGTGCGCGGAATGCGCTTCCTGACTTGCTTCCTGGCTTCTAGTAAGTACTAAGTCGGAAGTCTGTTAGACAACTTGAAGCAGTTGCTACACTCACACAAAGACGCCATGCGCACGTAGCCATGTCTTCCTTGATAATCAAATGTTTTCTCCTAGAAGGATGCCATTGAGGTAACTACCGTACAAAACGGGACGCTATCGCACGAGCAATATTCTTCTTCCAATCCTTCAACTGTCAATTCTCTGAGGAACTAAAATGGTTCATGGTCCCGACACAAAGGAAGATGCAGAGACGCACCTGCTTACGCTCCTCCTTCCTGCCAGCAAGCGTGCCCCCTCTGTTGCGCCCTTTCTGCTTCTTTTTCGTCCCAATTTTTCTCGAAATAGTCGCCAGCTGTGGGGAGGGGGGCGATCCAGTACGCAATTCTGTGCCTTCGTTCAGTGCGGGGGAAGCCAGGGGTATTGCACGCAGACTCGAAGACGTTAAAGCTTCGACGCGTGTGGGTCGCGCAACTACGCGGAGTGCGTCCGGGCCGGTGTCGGGCCGTCGGTGTACTGTCAATCAATTCTGACAATGCGGAGCGATGACGTACAGTAGTCAGGCCTGGCAGAAAATGGACTTCTTGGGGGGGATGCGGACATATAAAGAGCCCACTATCACGAAGACGATACCCATACTCACACTTCGCAAGCATGTCACCCCCCGGCCCTTCAAAGACATACAACTACTCTACGCCAGCATCGCCTTTTCTTTAAGTCTGGGGCTCTCGCTTGGTTTCCGCGCTGGAGCCCTCGCTACACGGCTCGCCGTGCACTCAGGGTTGTAATTTCAGAGCTTGGCAAAGAGTACACCGATAGCAGCTATATAGGCGAGGGTGCGTTTTCATTGCTTAGTCCTAGTCGGATACACTTGTGATACTATCGGCGTTTTGCTTTGGCCCCACGAAGATGCCCAAGGTATCTTCTACTACGGTGCTGCCTCAGATATCACCGGAAAGGTGAAGGCCAGGGTTTACAAAGTCACGGTGGATGACAACGGCAACTCGAAAAACTACGCTCATATCAAGTTCTTCACCAAGGATGAGGATCAAACTTACGCTGAGGTTTGCCCAATACTGTTCCTATCTGGAACTGTAACTTAATATTGCCTTCTCTTGTATTAGTTCATTGCCGAAGATCCCGTATGCACTTTACCCCTTTCCACTTTGCTTAAGTTGACCAAAAACATTCGATCTATTACAGGATAGTGCGGTTGACGCGACGGGAATGGAAGCGTATACCAAAAAGGGTAGAGATGGCGAGTGCCAGTGGATAGATCTCAATGTTGGCACCGCGAACGCACAAGTCTACAAGAAATCCAACGAAACCACCATTGATGTCACTGCTAGTTCAATTCGCAAGACGGCCACCTTAACTTTGGACGACGCCTCCGACTTGCCGGGTGCTGTTGGTGAGTAGTACATATTTTTATGCTCTTGACAACACCTTTCTCTCTGCTAACGTCCAAGCTGAAGTCGTCAAGGGTACCTTGTATTTCAAGAATATCTCGGACCTTAATAATGATGAGGCAAAATATGCAAGCTACAACAACGACCGTATTGTCTTTTATGGAGATGAAAACTCTGGCAAAGACTTCGTTGCTTATGTGTGTTTTTCCTTCCGAGTCACTGTTTGAACTTTGCACAAGTTGACGTACTTCCCACGACGTTATTTAGTTCATTCGTAAGTGGTGCTTTCATCAATTTTGCCTAGCTGCCAACTCATTTACCTGGACCTAGCCTTCGAAGGGTCTACCGGGAAACTTGGCATTTCTTCCGAAAACACGCTCATTATCTCTGTAACCTGGGATTCAACTTGAGATAAGGATACCGAGGTCACGGTTTGGCGAGGAATGTCTATTAAAAGTCTGTCAATCTTGTTGAGGTGATTTGAATGGCTGCCAGTGTCGCTGTCGTTTTGTTGTAGTAAATTTGCAGCCGAAAAATAATTATGACGGTTTCCAACCTGTCCGAGTCCCTAAACTCTAGATAGCCCAATAGATAAACAAAAAAGTAAATAATATATAATGCTCGCACACACTCTGGAGTCATTGTCACCGTGACGTATGTTTAACAATTTGAACAGACTTCTTACTGTAGGACTTCGGGCAAGGACGTCAGGCTCCAAGCTGGAAAAACCCTAACACAAGTGGTTAAAATACAGAAAATCACGCTTACAAGTCACTGGCACGCACGTAGTAAGTGATAACACCAGGACACAGATACGTACACATGGAGTCAGCTTACACATTTTGTGCGGGCGTGACAACTGCCATAAAGCAGTTGCTGTCCCTTTTACCACTGTAACAGAGAGTGAATGACTTATGTTGGCATATATTAAGTTCGTGCACTTACCCTGCCATACATAGTCGCACCAGGGGTGAGACGAAGGGTGTCTTCTCGTCGATTTAGATGTGAATATTCATCGCTGTGAAATATCATTGACAATAAGGCGTCGTACAACCCAGAGATTTTCTGGACGGATGAATCCAGTACTTCCCTTCCATTCCGATGCTGTTTCTGACACCATTGAAAGGCACGATGTGGTCCCGTGAAGAGCGGCATGAATTCATACGTCCTGGACCTGCTCCGAGTCCGGAGAGATACCCCCATGGCAGTCATGGTAAACATGACTGCGAGAACCGATACCACCCCTTCTAGCAGTTCTCAGGAGGATGGCAATGCGGCGGTCACCGCCACGTTTCTTGTCAGTGATCACTTGGAACTCGTGTTTCATGCTTTGCATTGAAGACCAGACCCCGGGTACCAGTGTCATTTAGCAGCCGAACCGATGTGTGAGGGCTATGTGTCGGTACTTGTGACTGGTTTTACAGTTAGCTGTCAGAGAGTGGAAGCTGTGTGGTGCTGGGCGTCGTGGCATCTGAGAGCTACTAACCAAACTCGTCATATTCCTAGGTGGGGAGATGATAGCGGGTCGGAAACTATTGAATAGGCTTGCAAATAAATGTACGAGGACCAGAGACTTGCTTTCACGTGCTAGGGTGCAATGGTGGAAGGATTCCTTGGTTGAGGAGCTCAAGTTGGCGACGATACTACCTTCTTAGGAAGACAACAAGGGCTAGGATTGGACGTGATAATGACCGTGACAATCGATGGGAACGCTTGAACATCCGAGCCCTTAGGGTGTTCCCAGTCGCTCTTCCGCATTGACAAACCCACGCAGTGGCCACCCCTTGAGTTGGCCGAGCTGAAGAAACTGATCGAAGTTTACGCCAAGAGCAGGACTCTGAATCACCAGTTTGGTAGATTTGATGGAAATGATAATAAGTGAAAGATTCTCGACGTTGCGTGCGCAAAAGCCGCTGCCAAACAAAGTAGAGGGGGTCGAAGTGGGTCGACAACAGCAGTACAACAGCCTCGTCCGCCCCAGGCCGAATCCTGCGCCGCTTATGTCATCACTTCGCCCAACGCGCCCCCAGTCGAACTTGAAGACTCCACGTCTACGCTACGTCAGCCTGAGCATTCTCTTGACCTCGATATAGTATGCTCGTGCCCTACTTCCTTTATTTTCATCAGTACATGCGCTGAAACGATCAAGGAATCAGTGAACCTACCGATAAAATTGGTCAAAAGCTTACCATTCTCAGGCTCGGGATTTTCCTATTCGTTTCTGTTCTGCTTCTTTGTGGAAAAACCGAGGAATGACATATTCAATGGGAAAGAAACACTTTAGACCTTGTTTATGCCTTTTCCCAAACCGGTCAGTGCATCTAACTCTGGGGATCCCAACTCGCTAGTGTTTATCTGATGAGACAGGTCACTGGCAGGTCGGCTTACTGCTACTTCCACTGGACGAAGAAAGACTTCGAGAATTGATCGAATGGTTCTCTGAGAGAGTTCCTGCTAGCGACACTAATCGGTTACTGGTTCATAAAACTCGGAGGAGCGCGTAAGTGGAGACGACGGAGATGAAGAGGCTCGGTGTCTGGACAACAATTTGGTGAGTGACTAGACAATGAGAGGTGAAAGAAAGAGCGCTACTTTCCATTTACGTCTAACTGATGTAGGTCCATGTACTGCCAGTGTAGAGAATAACCAATGTCAATTCGATCTGGTCTTTGGCCATTTTGGTCACGTCCAGGCATTTATAAAGAGGTGAATCTAATGGCCATCCTCTCAACTCACTACCGAGTCCTCAATTCGCTCTACTCATACTCATGGCTTATAGCATTGCAGTCAATACACGCTTCGCCGGTTCCATCCAGGGAACTTTCCTTGATGACCTGACCAGTCGTATGTCGTTTCCCCCGTCAACCTCGTCCCGCCTTTATAATACTTACCCTTGAACTCTAGCGGCTTTCGGGAGTTTCTCAGCCCTCAAGACAATTACCAAGGTCTCCGTTTACGGTGGCGGGATTATCGATTCCGTGAGGATCACCTATAAAGTGGTGAATGCTCCTGCTCCGATTACCGTACAACATGGTGGTCCTGGCGGACACGAGGTTCTAAGCTTTGACATTTCCGGTAATACTTTATTTTTCTTGTGCCTTTTTGCGATTCACTCCAGGTATTATACAGCCGACGAAAAGCTTATTGCCGTTTATGGTACCCGGCCTGTGAACACAACCCCTTGGGCTGAAAGAGGGTATGCGACCAAGATTTATTTGAATCACGTCATAAACTAATCTACATCCATAATTCAGCATTCTTCAGCTGTCATTCATAGTCGCCAATTCCTCCGGGGCTGCTCCAACGACTAAAGTTTATAGTAAGTTTTCAGGGTGGTTTGAATTGTTAACTGATAACCAAAATGATTACAGCTGCTACGGGGAACTACTATGGCCCTACGGAAAAGTTTGAACTGTCTTGGCCTCTCACGACAGTCTCTTCATATACCTTCAAACCGGGTAAATATCTTACCCTTTCTGTCAATATCTCTGCTAATTTTATATACAGAGGGCCAGCAGATAGGCTATTTAGAAGGCCTAGGATTCTCCAACGTTTCGTACCAGGCTGACTCCTAAGTTCTTTGAGAATGACTGTTACCAATCGAACGTGGACTCCGCGCTCACTGTAGCACTTGCTCTTTTGCCTAAGGTCGTTGTTAGCACGAATGTAGACGTCGTGAAATACAGTTTTGATGAACCCGAATGTGTCCAATATCTGGCTAGCTCAGGGCGACAATGCCAACATGAACAAATTGTAGGGAATCAACCAACATCACTGCAATTCCCGGATACGTACCACGCGACCCTACCCACGCGAAGAACCGAGAGGTTCTGCGTCCTTATCTAATAGGGCGCTGTCCGAATCATTCCGAGTCACTCAGAACGTACTTCTGAGAGGTTACGCGATATCCTGACTCGACATGCCAGTGGTCTCGGGCTCATCGATCACCCTCCTCATCTAGTTCGCATCACCTTCCCCTCTTCCAACCATCTTCTTGCGACACCGTACGCATGAACTCCGTATCCCTGACCATCTCTACTGAGCGGCGATTGAACAAGGATGTTTGGATCAGCGTCCAGAAATCTGGCAGAATGGACAGCGTCCTTGCTTTATATAGCTCATTATTATTTTTGCTTCAATATGCTACGTCGTTTCAAGCTCAAGGTAGCTTTAATTACGCTGGAAGCTTGAACAGTTGGCACCGCCTTAGCGTTGGCTACCTAGTCAACTAGCCTGTTTCCCACTCGATCTCGTATAGCCCTTAGCGCATGAGACTCCTCGCCAAAATTCAAAAAGGCATTCGACCCAAATTCTGCTTAACTCCAAAGGCATTGCATGCCAGAGTATTTTTTGGGAAAACTGACTGGTCCCGGAGTGCTGTGGCAGATGGGAAGAAAAGGGTTACATTTTTTCAGTGTCTACTTCCACCGGTGATGTCAATATACCTGAGGCGGAGGCAACAGAAAGGCTCTGCCACGAATGGCACGACCGCATCACTCCCTGGAATATTCGCACTGCACCACCAAATCTCTCCCTCGTTGATTGCTTCTCTCACTCAATGACGATAACTACATCTACCCGAGTCGGGGTGTATACTCTCTCCTATGGCCCATGTCCGCTAGATCATGAGTTCAATGGCCTCATGGTGAAGCCTGTGGTGAAGTTATTCGCGTTCTGGATCAAGAGACACGTGTGGTGTTGCTGAATGTATCGAGTCTACTATCTGATAAACTCTGTAAGGATGGCATCAGACAAGATCGGGCCAACCCTTCTGAGATCCATATTGCCGGAAGCTGAAGTCGGCTTCCGTTGAGCTGGCAAACGGCGTCAGTTATAATATAAGGAGAGGCGCCACGACTAGTTTGAGTTTTCTTAGTACGGATCAGTTCCCAGTTTGAGTGAGAAGCCCGAGTGCAAACAACCCAGTACTTTAGAGTGTCAATAGGCAAATGCTGTGACGAGCCAGTTGAAGAAACGGTTACGTGACGACATACTGTAACCGTGCACGCTAACCAATGGTTCGTAGCATAACATGTTCTAGAGCGTACTGTTTAATAAAGAGATAGGCTAAGTGGACATGCTCATGTACCCTCCTACTGTAGCGGCCACGCACAGCTGTAGCTACGCTCATGACCGAAAGTCACTGGAAGCAACTTTTACTGCAACGCTTGCGCGTCGATGTCGGAAGTCGGAATGCCGGTAAGTCTAAACACCGAGGATGACTCGAATTGGGGTGTTATACTCGATTGGGAGGGAAATGCTCCCACACTCACCTTGTTTGTAAGCCAGATTGGTCACGCTATGCTGGGCAACCCGGCAAAGGCCGACGGGCACTCAGTTATGACGTGGGGATTATTACTAGATCTAGATATTGGAGATGACTTCTGCGTCCGAGGGACGCCTTCCCTTGCCTTGACTGGTTTGACTCCTCGGTCTTTCTTTCTCTCCAACATTGACAACAGATTCTTCGCTAACAATAATGCCATCTGCAGTGATCCCTGACCTGAAACCTGCGATGTCTGTGCCTCCCCGTACAGCAGCTGTGGAGTACAAGAAGGACGGAACGGTTTCTCGCATGCGTTCGCATAGGGGAAACATACCACAGCTCCCTCAGACCAAGCTTTGCCCCTTCTGTCCCGCAAAATTTACCCGCACGACTCACCTCAATCGTCACCTCCGAAATCGTGAGCCTCCCATCCTTCTCCCCGTTCTCTTAGTTCCTTGTGTTGACCCGCTGTCTCAATCAGATACTAATGAGCGTCTTTATCGTTGTGAGGTATGGATTCTATGGCCCACAAGTCTTCCATAAATTTAATTGTCTTGTAAAGGTCTGCAATGCACAGTTCACGAGAAGTGATCTTCTCGCACGACACAAGAGAAGTTGCGGAGAATCGTGAGTTCCTTCCCACTTCTCCTGTCACGCTCGAGCATCACGGGTTCATTCTCGCTCTGGTGGTGATTCACGGACCATCGCTTATGTGTATTATGCTCCTTTCCTGTGGGATTGCACCTTACTGGGCTGAGAGGACGATATCTCTACGATATCGGAGATACGTCTCGGGGTTTTAAGCGCCGGGTGCCTCTTATCAGTATAATGAACACTTCCGTGTCCTTCTCCGCCCGTGATGCTCGCAGCCGTTCGTTTCCTAGCCTGAGCGCGTTTTAAATTCTTCTGAGGTTGCTGAACAGAACCATTCTTTCTTCACAACTTTGGTTTGGGATTTATGTCTTATACTTTCTTTTGCCAGCCACCCAATAAGTCGATCTCGGAAACGCTCCTGTCAGGCATGTACTAGTCTCAAAGTCAAGTGTGATTTACGCCAACCGTGTTCGAAATGTCGGGCGCGCGGACGTGACTGCTTCTACGCGACCGAAGAGGGACAGGGGGAATCTCCAGGTCCATCAAGCCACCAGCAGTTTCCTGGCGCGAGCTTTTCAGGCCCCATAGTCAACCTCGACGCTTCTGCAGGGTTCGATCCTTCCTTACTTGGGCGAGGCGCACCTGCGGACTTTGCGACTGCTTTCCCCGAACTTTCGTTGATCGAGGAAACTAGCAATGCATTTTCCCGGCCTCTTAGCGAGGCTAATCTGGCTTCTTTTATGGCTGGTGCACCTCGGATCCCACAAAGCGCGATGTCGCTCCCAACGATTGACGTCGACTCGGATATTACGACGTCATCCATCCACCCGGCGCCAAACTACGCTTTTTCTGCCTTCGGCGCTTCTGAAGTCGCTGGCCATTCAAGGGCTCTGCAAGGTTTCTCACCTACAATGTTCGAACCATTTTTCCGAGATATTTTTTCGGTGAAGGAGGAACCGTCACAGCAGAACGACTTTGGCGCGGCTCCGCTCCTTCATGCTCCCGAACTTGAGACTCTCGTTAACGGGCTCGACCAGGTCAATGCTACAGAGCCATTTTCAGATGGCGTACAATCGCTCAACATGGATTTGGATACCACCCTCATGTTAGACCTGATGTCGAACACTTACCCCGACAATACCCAAGCGCCACTGACGACGCATGAGTCTCCACCTGTGACCCTACCAATCCCTGCGCCTGCGCCTGCACCTCCTCCTGTACCAGCGCCTAAAACCCGCCCAACAGACGCATCATATCTGACATGTAATCTATCCCAAACTCCATTATATACTAGCCAGGATGTAGAGAAATTCCTTCCACCACCGCGTCCAATGGAGAATGGCCCAGCTGAGCCAACAACGGAGGAGTTGCAGAAATATCGTGGGTCATCTAGTTGATGATCGTTCGCGAGTTTGCCACTAAGCAACGTATCCTGCAGTTTATATTTTCTTGACCGCGTTCCTTCCTCAGATCCCTATGATGCACATACCAACGCTACGCTTTGAGCTTAAGCCTCCCATGATGTTGCGCGCGATGCAAGCTTGCGGAGCCTTGTTCGTCAAGACGCCAGTTGCGCAAGCATTTGTGGAGAGGACACTTGGCACATACCGCGAGACTATTATTCGTGACCTCGTAAGACTTTTTCTATAACTGCAAATAAAGTCTTACACCTCTCTAGACCAAACCATCAACGGATCCCAAGCATCATATTCATTCCATCATGACGCTAGTCTTACTGCAGACGATTGGACTATTTCATCAAGATCCACAGCAGAGAGCGTCATCAAATATATACCATGGGATGCTCGTCCTGGTAAGAGGAATTTTTGAGAGTTTACTGTGGAAGCTCATCATTGTCAAGATGATTCGGCAAAACCGCCTTATCCAGAACAATGCCGCATGGGAGCACCAACCGTTCCCGGCGACAGATCCCGACGTATTGGACGCAATGTGGCGCAACTGGGCTATACATGAAATTATTAAGCGGTGATTATTTTGTTGAAAGTCTACGTACTACTTGAAACACTCAATCCGTTCACAGAGTGGTTTACGTGGCATACTGCCACGACCAAGCACACCGTATATACTTCTCTTTAGCGCCGTCCTTCTCGCCTGCGGAATTCACGACATGTCTCCCATGCGAGGATGAATTATGGGCAGCCAAGACGGCCCAAGAGTGGGCACAGCTACTTTTTAGCCCATCTCCTTACGGAGGGATCGAAGAACGGATATATGGCGTGCCGATGCCCCGTGCCCTGATCGCTGTAGGACTGGGAGGGCCACTGGACGCGTCTGCCTCACCAGAACCCCCACCCGAACTCAGCGCAGTTTCGCCATTTGGGCACTTTATTCTCATTCAGACCCTGCTCGGGGAGCTGTTAAGCCGGTGCTCAGGCTCGGGAGCCACTTCAGGTGCAAGTCCCCCTGCCGATGGGGAAGAGCAAGTCAACGAGCACGTACACGCTATGCTTCTCGCACTCCACCGCTGGCTGCAGATGTGGCTAAAGACATCCAACGCATCCCCGAACGCGATGCCACCCAGCGGGACCGGGACTGGGACCGGAAAGCAGAAGAAAACCGGGCTCATGTCGGACCCCCTCCCATTCTATTGGCTCGCACAACTGCTGCTGCTGGCGTTCCAGGAGGGCCTCCCACCCTTCCGTCCGCGCGAGTCGTCTCCGGCACCATCGGCCGAGTCGCCGTACATGCAAGCGCTACACGAGCCCTCGCCATTCGCGCCGCCCACCACTCCCGCTTCGTCCCCATTCTCGCCGTCCCCATTCGCGCAGTCGCCATTCTCAAGCAGCAGCATGAGCTCGGGCTCATCGCCTGGACCTCCGTCCACGATGCCGTCTCCGTACGTGGCCAACTCGCTCTCTCCGGGCTCGTATAGCACCAATGCCACGCCGGACGTGGCGCAGTTCCTCCTTATCAAAAGTTGGCTGCACCATATTCGCCTGTTCCTTCGACGTAGCCAGGGAAGCCCCACGGTTGTCTGGGACGAGTTGATGAAGATACGGCTCAGCGGGTGGCAGGATGACTCGGACGCCGTGGGGACCTCTTTGCCGGACACTTTGCGTGGAGAGGTTGAGGGTTCTCTTCCAGACGAAACGGGGTCGTGGCCTGGGTACGAGGGCTTGATAGGGTTCTTTGAGGAGAAAATGTGCATATGATGGATGGGTTTGTTGTTCTAGCTTTGGGTCGTCGCGCCATTACTTGGCTACTGTTGCTAAATCTGTATGCGTTCACTCAGTTTTGTATACGTGTTTTACTGTAACGGAAAAGAACTCCTACGTTGATTGTATACTATGTAGCTCTCGGTCGTAAAGCTAAACTTCGGTGTCATCTTTGATAAGAAGGCCACTACTAGTAGTAGCTGCCATATTCAGTCGTGTCTGGACTGTCGCTGGAGTTTCGCGTGATCTATTTGGCTAGCAGCTCCATTTGGTACTGCAGTACTTGTGTGCTGCGCACCGGATGATAACCATCTGCGCTGAATTGCGCTGGTTGGAGGACAGGGAAGATGGCCGAGGAGAAAAAAATCAAGGGCAAGAACAAGGGACGAAAGCGGCCTGCCGAGGATATTGCAACAGCGTTGTTGCATAGTAAGTCATATCGTCTCCTTGGGTACACCTCAAACTAATTGGACGTTAATCTAGGACTTGCCATACGATGCCTCGGGCTCGGGTTCATTCGCCAAGCCGACTCGGAAGCAGGGGCCCGGGTAGGATTCGCAACCCGACCTCCGAGGCGTCGTCGCTCAGGAACATCCGCAGACTTAAGTTCGCACCGGGTGGGTAGAGTATAGCGGGATCGAGGATCGGCGTCAGGGCCCAGCTCTCTCTACCGGAATGGTATGTATCATCCTAAGCTGGGGCCAACCAGATGGCAACGAATGAGCAGGAATGGATCACGTTGTGTCGACTCGACTCGATGGTCCGAGGTTTAGGAGACGTTTGAGAGTGTCGAGATCGCAGATAGACTTACAGTAGGGTTTGCTCGGAGAACCGTACCTCCAGATTCTCGAGGGGGCGACTCGGAAGTGATTCTTTGCGTTTCCGCACTTCGCGGGCGGGGAGGATCGCTTCTTCCAGTTCGTTTCTCGTTCGTAGTATTCAGCAGGGATGTCCCTTTTCAAGATCGATCACAAGAACCTGCGGTTTATGCTTTCCTCCAGGGGCACCAACTATCGACGTAAGCGTAGAAGCCATTCGTAACTTCATCTGTAAACTAGAGTTTGTCAGGCGCGGTCAGAACAGGTCAAGTGGCGTCAGAACAGGTCAAGCGAGGTCAAAGCGCCGGCCCAGTTTCGCAGATGTTTCTCCTCTCCTTCCTCCTGTTCAAGTTGGGCCTTACGAATGCAGGCATACCTAGCCGTAGTGCACAAGGGCGTGTTGTCTGATCTGAAACAAAGGTCTGCTGGCGCTGGCGGCTGAAATGACCAGTTTTTCTGTCAATATTTTGGCCTTCTCACATTTGTGCCCTGCTGTGACCCCAAACTGGTTAACCGCTGAACATTTTGTATTCACCAACTGCCCTCAGAATACACATGCATGCGCAATGGCGTATATCTGGCGCTAGTATCTCTCCGATCGGTCACTTCACGGGGTCTGTACCATGTAAAGTCTATTGCAAATGCGGCTGCTAGATATGTGCTGAAATTTTTGGAAAGTCGAGCGACCGGAAACCTGTCACCGATGGAGCTCAACATCAGTTTACACTGAAAAATGACGAGAGATAGGTACGGTGAAATACACGAGATCCCATCCAATGATAGAGGAGAATCCATCAGTATTGCAGCCCGAGTTTGAGCCAAACTCGCTGCCGTTCAGGCCGCACCGGCCGATACCGTAAGTAGAGCCAAGGGTTGAGAAAGCCTAGCGGGCCTGCCTTGTGAGAGATGGTAGTCATTAGTAAGTAGAAAGACAATCCCCGTCACAATCTGCACATATCCGATCAGCTAGATGCGCCAGGATGGAAGACATGGGAAGCGGAAGCGGACGGGTATTGAGAAGCTTGTGCCTCATAAGATATCGTATTCGCCGCGGGAAACACATGCGACCCTATTGATTGCCTGTGTGGAAACGTCGACGGTGCCGCGGCCTCTGGCGCTATAAAAATAACAAAGTAAGAAAAGGTCAGATCAGGCCGCTACAGCGAACCCACTCGTAAAACCTTGATACTGGTCGCCAAGGTAGTCGTAGTCACGGCCTCCTTCTGGTACGCTCGGCGCGCGGGAATTATTCCGAGAAGCCGCCGCTGGAGAGTGGAGCTGTGACCTCCAGGTGTTTCGAATCGATCCGCCGACGCCAGTGACCCAAGGACCTGCAAAAGCATAGCGGTGTGGTGAACGACGGACCTTACCTCAGCTTATGGGCTCAAACAAATAAAAGTGCCACGCGTACAGGATGCGGAGAATGCGAGCCTGAACCGGACTTGGCCGTCGGTCTCGCAGGTCCCTTCGCCGACAACCCAGTCGCCAGTCGAGATGAGGATGTACACACGCGCACACCAAGCTGCGCAAATAGGGAGCACAAGGCCTGGAATAACTCACTGGGTAATCCGTTGGTATACGACGCTCTGATAATCGGCCGGACGTCGCGAGGAACGCCCTCGGCCAATGCCGTATTGCGTAATTGGGGTTTGAGCACCTCCACGTTCCCCTCGAGGCTAAGCGCCAGATCCGACGGGCTCAGGTACACCCCTGAGATATCCTACGATCCCGAGCACTTTCCGGACCGTCACTTTGGGCTCATAGGCATACAGCCAGACCAAGAGTGACGGTGTGTAGTGAGGCCCTTGAACCATAACCACCACCATGGGCGGTTTTTTTCCCACACCCTGGGCTCGGACAGTCAACACCAGACCTTACACCATGTTAAACCACGGGAAAACCACCCAACCAATATACTGTGCCACTTGTTCTGAGAGCCAGAAATTGTGAGCACACCTGAAGCCAGCCACCACACAGCAACAGAGACACGGTGTTGCCGGATGCGAGTACGCCCAGTCAAGTCAACCGCCACCAAACACAGACTGCCACGCCCAACCAAACAGATCCAAACAGAATCGTCAGTGGAAAACGGCGAGCGCAAACCAAAGTCGCTCGCCGCTATGAGCAAAAAAATACTTGAATATTGATTAAGACTGTGTAAACAATACGAGGCTCATCAAAGCCATCTGGGAAGACCCCCTAGCTAAATTCACGGATCCCCCATACTGGATTCAACATCGTGAGGTTTTAGTGGGTAGGAGAGCACACCGGACCTTGCCCATATGAAGGCCGCGTGCTCTGAGTCCCACACTATCCCAACACCAGGGATGTACATAAGCCGGTATTTTCCCCTCACATCCGGGCTCCGGCCCGGCTTCAGCGCGCCAGACAGGGCTGAATCCTAAATTCTCCTGCTGTCTGGCATTTATTTTCGGGCATGTAGACAATTAAAAGAAGCTACATACTGGAAATATAAGTGCCTTCCAAAAAAAAAAAAGAGTGACGGTGTAACTGTTGAAGTATCTTTCTGTATGATTCCTTTTTCGTTATCATTAGATTTCCGGTGCGGTGTTGTGCAAACCCGCGTGATATATTTACATTGAATCCCGTTCTTTCTGATCCCCGTTCTAGTACGATGCCACCTCCCCGCACTTTTACCCATATGTGTTAATGACCACAGCTCTGTGTATTGTCCCTGTGCGGAGGCGGAATACTTTGGTACTTTACAGTTTTTACTCTCTGTCTACTTAAACCCCTTCGGTAGCATGTAGCACCTCAGTTCTGCTTTCCGCGTGCAGTAACTGAGTCGGCATTGTCTATTGTACAGACACTGCCCCCGCGCGCTTATATTTGCTAATCTACATTCTCGCTCATTATCTGTCCGTACCACGTCCATACCTTTAAGAGTAACGACAGCATTGCGGTCCGACAGCGTCGCCATGCGCTCGCCTGACTTCACGATTCTACCAGATGCCCTACAGGAGTCATTTCTCGGCGTCTGCCAATGGGCGCGCGGAGAGGAAGTGCGTCGTCAACTTCACGGTCTGCATGAGCACATGTAGCGCTATCAGGAGCGAATGGCCGAGCATGCGGAGAATGGTCTCGTTGTCTCGGAGTGCCGGTAGAGAGGATACGTCAGATGCGCTAGGTAGATAGTTAGCTTTGGACACGGATACGCTCATAACTGTCAGCCAGTTGCTAAGAATGATTTTCCAAGTGCTTTGCGGGACACAGTATCAGGCTGAATTATTGGATGATCGTGGACCCTATTCAATTCCATAAAAGATGGTTTTATATCACGGAAATGAACCCAGACCTGCCGGACCAAGAGGTTTGTGGAGGCAAGGAGCGGCGTTGGTACAGTCATGATTCCTCAGAGGCCGGGATGGTTCGGGGGGTCATCAAGGTTTCTCCGAGCCAAGGCAATTGAAGACGGGTTTCGATGCAAAGGGAGAGAGACAAGATGTTGTGACGAAAGGAAATCAGAACTTGAATCTGGCAGAGCGTGAACGGCTTGTGACTTGTGGGTTGCCTCCAAGTTCTCAAAGAACCCCGTCACTACGACGTAGTTTCCCTACGGCATGAATTTCATAAACCAGGTAGAGTCTTTAAACTCGGGCGTGGTGGATCATCGTAACTGTAATGCGTAGAGTAAGGGCGAGGAGTTGTTCTTCAAGTGGCGCTCAGGCAGGTCGAAACTGGTGGAAGCAAAAGTCATATTTTATTTATTTTTGAGTACACAAGTTCTACTAAGTTACTAAGTTACGTTCCACTGTACAGCAGTCACCTACAGTATCTGCGACACAATTCGTGTGAAATGTCTCAGTCTTTGAATGATGATATATCGTAGAGAAAGCCCAAGCCATCCTACAGATGTATGGCGTCCGGGATCGGACTCGGACTCGGGGATACAGCATGTAAGGGGTGTGCAGCAGTACTACCTGTATTCTTAATGGTTACAGCATACAGTACAGTACAATAGGAGCGCAATGATCTCAGCGTGCTTATCAACCTCCGCATCTTTACTCAAAAAATTGAATGCAAAAGCTCTTGCCCATTCTATTGGATTCCTCGCCATGGGAAGAGGCAAAAGTTACAGTATGTTGCCCTGCGGCGCAGATATAGTTCATGGGGCATTCCGAATCTTGGAGTATCGAGGCAACTGAGGGCGGAAAGCAAAGCTAAATGCCGGGCCGCAGATTCGTAGCGTACAATAAGTACGATTCACTGTTACGCGGCGCAGCCCATTTCTAAGAGTAAGACTTAGAACAGGGATCTCCGGGAGCGCTGCGGAGAGAAAACAGTATCGCCAGGTGGTCGACCATGAAAGGCTGACAGCTGTGGAGACATGCGTGGTACAAGAAGACACGCCCACGTTGCCGTCATGGTAAATTTGTACATTCGTAACCTTTTACTTTTGACTCAATGGGCAGATAGGGCGAACCCGGGAACACAGGCAGTCTGAGGAATTCCGTGCTTCTCGCTCCAAAGCAAAACGCGGCCGCGGAGGTGACAACGAAGCTTCGGTCTTGCGACGAGTGGAGTCGCGAGTTGGAACCTTTTTGTCAAGACAAGTATCTTTCCGCTTCGCCGATTACGCAACGGAGAGTTCCAAGCTGTACCATCGAACTCGGCCGCCCCACATTTTGCCACCATGCCGGCCACACGGTTCACGCGCAGTCGCCCCATCCAGCCTGGACCCGTTGTGGGTGATCATCGACTGCGTCCTCGGTCTCTCCAGTCTCATCCTCGGCGCCGCGGGACTCAGGCAGGCGGTTGGGCGCTCCCGTGTGCTTCCCTACAGCTGAATCCAAATTAGGGGACCCTTTTTTCTCGAAACTTATATGCAGCTGAGTTCAAAGGGGTGGCCCGGGAGCGATGCCGGAGTTTTTTAAGAATAATTTTCCAGATAACCTATTTTTAATTATCCTTTCTTGTACTTAACTGTGAACCCAGCTGCAAGTCAGCTTAGACTCAGCCACATGTGCTAATTCCGTCAGGTGTCCCCTAATTTGGATTCAGCTGTAGAACATCCACGCTCGTTTACGCTCTAGGGGTCCTTTCTAAGCACCAGCTAGATGTTTTGTTTGTTGATCCAATTGTCTTGGCAATATGTCCCGCATACGCACCCTGTCCCGTACCCCATACCGCACAAAGGGGTTGAGACGATAATCCAGCGCATCAAGACTGACGCGGTGGTGCAGGGAATAAGTCTTGAACGTCAGGTTGGAAGTCATTGCAGTGACTTATCTTGTCTGAGCCCACGCGCTTCCCAGAACCGCATGGCCGCTACTGACGACCCTGAATTTATAGTGTGGATCGGATTTCGGTTATCACCCCGCTGACGGAGCACATGCAGCAGAGCGTGAATGTAGCCATCAGTGGCGTAGTGAGGAAAATGAGGAAATGAGCCCAGTCTCCAGGAGCAAGTAAAAGCAGTGTTGATGGGTACCGGTAATGTTATGGTGGCTTCCCTCGCCTACAACTTAGTCCGTCTGTTGTGATATTTTCTCAACCCCATTTCCAAGGAAGTGTGATGAAAACACGGCAATTGCTTGTCGTACAGCCTGAGCTGACAGCGTCTGGCGGTACAAGATGATATGATCTCAGTTCGAGGCCGGACCCAGCGGTTCGGCAAAACTCTATTATCTAGTTTGGGAATCGACGCCTCTGCATTCGTTCTCTGGGAGTGGGAACCCAACAATATTGAATCTAATAGAGCCAGAGACAATATTGCAAGGAGGTTCGGCGTTGTTGCTGTGGAACAATAGTATTAGTTGGTCCTGCCAAGCTCTGTTAGCTCTGTATCATAGTACAATTATACTTCGGAAAATATGATAGGTTGAATGCGCCATATGATGCACTCATCAGTAGCTTCATCCCAGCAGCGATTGCGCATTGAGCACCTTGGGAGGCGGGGATTTCCGCAAGGGCTACCTCCGAGAGAGATTAGCATACGAAGACGGGATCAACTCGCGTTGATCTTTGGACTCTGTTCAATTTTTAGGGCATAAGTTATGTAAAAGGCAGACAAATTACCACGGTGTACGAGAACGGGTTATTCCCATGGAATGTATCACGGACCTTTTTAGGAGGAGTAAGAATCCACCCTCGGAAATCGTTCATGGAAGCTAAATATAGTAGTATAAATTGAAGTGAGGGAGGCTAACTGAGACCAAAGAGCGAAAGGGAAAGTGACACTGAGTTCTCATGCCCCTTTTCTCTCTTTCTGCCAATCAAGCACACTGTACCCCTGGTGTCCTCGATAGCCAAGTTAGAGGACTGAGAACGTGACCGGGGCGCACACATGTGGAGCAGGTGCTGGGAAGCAGTTCGAAGCAGTTCGTGAACAATCGACCCAACCCTTTTGGAGTGTATGGCAATCGAGTTACGTTTAGCATGAATGGTCGACGCGAATCGGTAACCAGCTACGTTCCTATCGAAGCGACTGGTGGGAAAGGAGGACATCGTGGCAAGGCAGAGCGATAAGGCTGCGCTGAGGTGGGATTACATTCGAGGGTCGGCGTGTTGTCGATTTCCCAGACCGGGTGTCGTGATGTGCAGCAATGTGCAACGTACGTAAATATATCGGGGTGAACGGCGGTCGTAAAGCGAACTGACGCTCCATCCCAGGGAAATTCTGAGTTACAGTATGTACTGCGGAGTGCAGAGGTGGTTTTGAGTAAGGGCCGCAGCTGGACGCGAATCCAGCTGGTGGGTTCACGTGATACGGCCTCGGATCAACGAACTGACGAAGCGAACTGACGAAGCGAAGGTGCAATCTTGTCCTAAACTGGATACACACCCTCAATCTTCGACTACTCACGCTCCGAAAGTTGCGCCGATTGTGCGGCCATGCTACTTGTTGCTTTGTGTTGTCGTCAAGATGGGCGACTCGCCTCCGGCAGATCTCCGGCCTCTCCCTCGCATCCGTGTTTGGCATTTCTTTTTTTTTTTTTTTTTTCACACGAGAAGCTGATTGGATGCTTGCGAAATTCTGCAGTGTAGGCTTCTGCGTTGTTCTGACGGTTCATTGAAATCAACGGGGATGTTTCGTGGCCGCCGCTGCTCCATCACGATTCCGATTGAAGAACAGATACATCTTGATGTGACCTCCCCTGGTGCTCAGGTGTTTATTCGTCTTACCTAGCCTATGTAGATGATCGAAAACCAGGAGGGACTTCAATGGGTACCACGGCATACTAGGGTGTTTGGGTGGGTTTGTAAACTTCGCCTGAGATGGGCATTTTCATGCAGGCACACGGATGATGCACATGTTCCGCCACTCCGGCTCCGTCTGCGGGTTTCAATGTTCGTGGCGGAATGCACCCTGTCTTGCTTTAATTATCCTGGGGTTGCACCTCGGCCAAAGATCGGCGCCTACCCTTCCTCCTTCCATCCATACTTTCCCCTGGGATGAGTAACAGCAGTACTCTTCCTCCCTACGTTCTCGCTTTGATTCCACTAGCTCTCAAAGAGCACTCCGTCATTAATGCAGAACGATATCTCTCTGGTGAGTGCTCGTTCATCCAGTTCTCGCGGATTCTAAAACGTTTCCGGCAGCTGTGGCACTTTCGGTGCTCCTATATGACCTTCTTCTCACTTTCGGAGATGAAGTACAGTACATATGGAGACGGCCTGTCACGAACATCAAGGTGCTCTACCTAATTCTGCGGTACGGTGTGGCCATCGCACAGGCTATCTACTTTCAAGGTGAGAACGCGACGCGAAGGAGTGCGCTAGCCTTGCTCACAACGATTTCGGTAGCGATAAGTGGCTTGACTTCACACGTGACCCACAGTGTGAGTCTCAGTTAGTGCATTCACATACAACTCGATCCTGACAGTCCTAGTTGTAATCTCGTCACCACGTTTTGTGGGACCAGACGCCTCTGACGCTTTATCTAGTTGTGTTGGATCCTTAATCGTGCTTGCTGTGGTGGGGTCGATGACCCTCATCCTCGCAAACTGTAAGCTCGAGCGATTGCCGGTCGTTGCATCGCTCATTACTGGCGCAGATATTATGCTTATCCGAGTATACACGCTGTGGGACCATCGAAAATGGATGTTACGGACACTATACATTGGTTACTCGATCTCAGTGTGCTCTACGATAGCATTCGTAGCAACTAGTATCGTGCAACTTGCTCGTAAGTTTTCGGAGATGTGGCTTTCGCTTCAGCTAACTATTTGGCCAGCGCATGTTATCCATGATCCGTATATCTTCCACATGTGCCTAATTACCGAAAGGACGCCGTATTGGATAGGAATCTGGCTGTCTCAGGTATGAATTGCTTGACAGGTCGGGAAGATTGGCTTAGTTACTCACAACGGCGAATATGCAGGCACTATTCGACGTATTTTTGTTTGTTCTAACGTTATACAATGCTGCGAGTCGGCCACGGAGAGCAAATGTAAAAATCATCACAGATCTACGTCGCGATGGTTGTGTATTTTACCTGGTATGTGTAAATCGTTTACTCTCAGCCCAACTGCGCTGATCATAGGGTCTTAGGGTCTTTTTGGTGAGTTACTGCTCGCGCATTCAGAAATTGCAATTGCGAGCTCAAATCCTTGCACTCGCCTTCAGTTGGACGTTTCTTGAACGTTGCGCTCAGCATTCCCACAGATGTACGCCTTTTGCCTCCTCTATTTAGACTAGACTTAGTTGCTAAGCCACGCCCCACAGAAACAATATTATCCTATTGCAGTTTCGTATGTCGAGTGCCTCAGCATGTACAGATGCGACTTTGACACTGATTTTCTGGTGACAGATTCGTCCTCTCGCTATCCACGGTCACAGTAACAAGGCTAGTCTTGCGGGTGGAACGCCTGTTGGTGACCCGGGGGAGCGGCCGAGATGTCCAAGTAACTGACTGGATGTGCAACTCGTACGAGCTACGGTCGTCGTCGTGCTGATTCCTCTCTTTAACCTGATCTTGTTTGCACGCTCACATTCCCTATGTCGTGGCCTAACTTTTACGCATTCACGTTTTGTAATTTAATGAAAGAGATACCCAATATAACCTCCATGATGGGTGCTACAATTCTGTAGTCCTTCCACTGTTTGATTGCCCTATGTACCGTATCAGTACAGGGCATCTTCCATCCTACCCCTGTCGTCGCCTATCACGTTGTGCGGCTTTAATAGTAACAGTTTTGCTCTCTCCTCGCGAAATCTTTCATTCCATTCGAAGAAAGGCCTTCTCAACTTTCCGCTAAGCAGGCACAAGCGCAGCATAATTTAGTGTGCACGGCGCCGTTACAGAATAAACATTTCTAGGGTTCCATGCCTCGGGCCTCCGGCGATAGCTCACATCGTCCGGTAGGTACAGTATGATCCGACTTGAAGCAGGCTAAACCAAGTCTAAACATTGCTTTGAATCGGCGAACCCCGTGACGCGTGGGAACATCAATTCGTTCACTTTCGAATGCACATCTCGAACGCCCATCTGCACACTGACTTTCGCAGCACTCACATCCAGCATTGGTACTGTACCAACCTGAAAGCCGAAGGCCTCAACCTCGCATGCAGTATGAACCTTACTTTCACGACAAAAGAACAGATGCCTTCCTGAGATTTTTCCGCCTATACCGGATCCACACAAACGACCGCACACCATCGCCATTATCTTATTTCTATATCACTGGTGGATTTAATCTTGACTTGCTCGTATCTCGAACCGGAACTGGATTGCGATGACCATAAACCCCGACAACCCTCGGCCCCTGAGAAGACTAACTGTCGTTAGTCTGCATTCTTATATTTATATTGGGATGATATGCAGAAGGGTCCCGGCCGCCAAGGATTGCAAGCCGCGGGACGCCACGATGCCCATTGGGATTGATAGAGGGATCAACCTAACCATACGCGGTTTTCAGGACTGAGTTTTTGACCCATTTATTTTTTGGTTTTCCTTTTGCGACCGCCAGACTCGGACCGCTAGGGAAAAACTTGAAGGCGATTGTTACCACCGGTGATGACTCTAAACGAAACAAAAATTATTGGAGCACAGCGTCTCCAAGCGTACTGTGGGCTCGCCATAATCGTGGAAGCGCGCAGGGAACCTGGGTTGTCCATTATGTGATGGGCATCGACCGGGATAACGGCATGATCTCTTGTCTTACCTTCTCGAACCTCGGTTCAACGCGATGAAGCCAAGTACGTCCTTACAACTGGTTCCGAGTATCGGTCACGATACCATGCCGTCTCACTTAATAATATTAACACCCCCTTCCCTCACCTCACACCCTCTAACCCGGATACAATATCTGCCCGGTATTTAACCGATTTTCCCTCTTGTCTAGCACCCTTCTCGTCTGGCTCCTGACTGGTAATCGTGGACACTTTCCAAGTCAAGTCATGGGTTCCCCGACCTCACCTTTGCCCTCACCCTCTCCATACTCCAACAAGTCCGCGGAGAAGACACCGTCAGAGCAGGACAGCGCCCCCGACCCCCACGGCGTACCGAAGGACTGGAAGTTCTGGTGTATCATCTTCTCCCTCGGCCTCTCCGTCCTCCTCACCGCAGTCGAGTTTGTGAGTCGCTTTTCTTAGCCGTCTCGGAGGCAAGCAGCGTTGGCTTTGAGAAACTTGGGGCTCTAACGCGTTGCGTTGTGTACTTAGACAGCAATAGGAGCTGCGCTTCCGACGATCATACGTGACCTCGAGGGCGAACAATTCATCTGGGTAGGCTCTGCGTATGCGCTCGGCTCGACGGCTCTGGTGCCTCTTTGTGGCGGGCTCACACAGGTGCCTCATTTGCGCTGTCTCGCGCGAGAGAACTTTGGTTTAGTGTCATCCTGATCAGATCATTGGGCGACGGCCCATCATGCTCTCTGCCATCTTCCTCTTCGCTCTCGGAAGCACCATTTCCGGCGCAGCATCGAGCATGAATATGCTGATTGCTGGCAGAAGTACGTCTTTTCGTCTTTCCTCAGTGTTCGATTCTGACACCCGCCGCGCTATAGCCGTACAAGGACTGGGTGCTGGAACGATCACGGCTTCCATGCAAATTATTTTGTCTGACCTTGTTACACTTCGCGAGCGTGGCACGTTCAGCGGACTTATGGCGCTGTTGGTACCCGTTTTACGTTTTGTGCGCCCGACACCTGCTTATGGATCGTGTACAGCTCTTGGGCAGTCGGCGGCGGTGTTGGTCCAGTCATTGGAGGATCATTAGCTCAGAGTGGGAAATGGTTTGCCTTTTTTCCTGTTGGTTCTTCCCGTGAGCTGCTACTCACTGGGACCCATTTTCCTTCTAGGAGATGGCTGTTCTGTACGTGTTACTTGCGTTTCTTTCGGGTGTGCGGCGTGTCGTGAACCAAGCACAGACCTCAACCTTCCTATATGCGTATCTAATGCGACTCTTGTCCTGCTCTTCATGCGTCTCAGGACACCACCTGCGACTCTGAGAGAAAAGCTCAGCAAGATGGACTTTATGTAGGCTCCTGCAGATTTGTAGCGCCACGTAAGATTTGAACTCTTCCGTTTCTGAAGCGGGAATATCCTCATCACGGCGTCGACGACCTTGGTTGTGGTTGGGCTTACATGGGGAGGCGTCCAATATTCATGGATCTCCGCTGCCGTACTCGCGCCTCTGGTCCTCGGTCTTGTCGGCCTAGCATCTTTCGTCATCTATGAGTTGCACTTCTGCAAACCGCCGACAGTGAGCCCTTTCGCATACATGGGGACTTTTCGCCAACATTTTCTTTGAAGGCACCCATATTGTTCGAGCTCAACTGGACTAGCACCAGTGGCTACCTCCAAAACTTCGTCATGGCCGTGGTGTTGTCCAGTCTCAGTTGTACGTCACTACACTCATGCTCCGAGCACCTGCGCTTACTCAGTGGTAGACTGGTACGCGGTCTTCTTTGAGGCATGCAAGGACAGGTCTCCCGCTAGAACTGGCGTCGATCTCTTCGGGTTGTCGTATAGCATCAGTCTCATTGCCATTGTGGCGGGCGTCGCTGTTAAAAAGAAGGGCAAATACATGATCCCGACATACATCGGTTGGGTGCTCATGGTTACTGGCGCTGGCCTATTGACCACGTTGCGCGAGGATAGCAGTATCGCTAAGTCCGTTGGTTTTCAACTTGTTATTGGCGGCGGCGTCGGTATCATCTACGTGGTCTCGATGTTCCCTATACTGGCGTCTATCCCAGTCACGCAGTCAGCCCCCGCAATGGCGCTCTACGTATTTTCGCGAAATTTTGGATACGTAAGTCCTCCCCTATGCACAGCACGCTTACCAACCCATCGCTAACGCGCGGCACAGATCTGGGGCGTCACAGTCGGCGGTACGATCTTGCAGAACGAGCTGAAGAAGAAACTGCCCGCCTCCTACCTCGCGGAGTTCCCCCAGGGTGTCGAGCTTGCCTTTGCGATGATTCCATCTATCCGGACGCTCGAGCAGCCGTTGAAGGACGAGGTGCGGAAGACGTTTGGCGAAGCTCTCAAGGTCGTTTGGCAGGCCGTGCTCGGCATCGCGATTGCGGGATTCGTGTCCAGTCTTGGCATGCGACAGCTGCAACTGCACACGAACATGGACCAAGACTGGGGCAGGAAGGACATTGGCATTCCCAACGAGCAGAGGCTGTCGTCGGGTCTGGAGATGGCACCGACAAGCGATGATAAGAACTTGAAGGACGTGGATGTAGCAGAATCAAAGGCATGAATTTTCTGGTTTTGGCTCGTATCGCACAGTTGGAAGAAGGAAGACATGCTTCGTGTTTAAATTGTTCAGATTCCTCAGCCTCGGGTTTGACCCCATCCATTATAGGAACCTTTGTACCACTCGTATTCATTGGTGGATTGTCTCGCTTTGAATGCACTTCGCGGTCCATATCACTCTTTCTTGCATGTATACCATACCTGTACTTATACTACCTGGGGCGCTTATCTTCTACCCTCCTCACGCCTGCGCGTTGCCATGCCCCCTTCCTTTCTCTTGTATGTAGCATTTTGTTCTATTCACGATAACTTGAGTGATTGACTACACTTACGTTGAGGACGGTTCCTTTGTTCCTTCCACGTTGCGGATTACTGTAGTCAGTTTCGACTTTGCGAGGACGACTGGCGTCGTTCCAAATAACTAAGTAATAGATAGCTATATTATAATAAGGCTGCCAGACGACTTTCGGGTTAGTAGTTGGCGCTGGCATCAATCATCAATTTCACGAAATATCTAGGAATTTCTTCATAATACAACTGAAAATCTGAAATCATACCGAGCACAGACCGAATCGCGTGGTATGTCCGATAACAAGGTCCGACGTTGTAAGCTGGTCACACAAACAAGGACGAACGGAACGTCAACCGCCGAAACTTCGTCAATGGATTGCATTTTCTACCGAGGACGACTAGGACAACCATGGGTACGCATGATACATAAATTAATTCTTTTGGGGACAGAACGTAACCGCGTAATCTACCTGGGGTCCCGAAGGGCACAAGAAAAGTGGAGAGCCATCCACCATATCCCACTTATACACGTATGCATATGGGCAATTAGTTTCTGATATGTCATTTATCACCAATACGGTATGCTAGGGAGCTAGAAGAAACTCACTGAAGTAAGAATAATACTGAACGCCCGGGGGCACACAGCTTCCGGGGTAGGTGTATTTTCCTGTACAACAATTTGGGTCATTGTTCGGGTCGGTCGCGAGGCCTGCAGCGCATGCACTATTGCACCCGCTAGGGAATCCAGTCGGGTTGTAAGGTTCTTGGAGTGGTAGGGGACCTTAAAAGAGTCAGCAGTGAGGTTGAGCGACTAGTCATGAAAGATTTCATTGGTGAACTAACAGTTGGCGCCAAGGTCAGCACTACACTCAGAGACGGTGCACTTTGGGTTAGTATTGTTGACACGCATGGGCATATTGAAGCCGTTGGTGAGCGAAACTGCCAAAAGAAGATATCAAAAAAGACTGAAGCAATGTACACCATTGAACACGTACCCGAGTAATAATCAGGTACGCCGCTTGTATCCGTGCTCAGGTTAAATGTCGCAGTGGTAACTGGAGATTGTCCCTGAAAGATGTGAGCTTGCCATGACGAGGTAGTCAGCACTTTAAATCGGCCCACAAGTCCATTGCAGAGCAGTCCACCGGGGCAACCTCCATCAAGACAAGAATTTGCGCCAGGATTGGTTGTGAAATTGCAATCACGACGACCCTTTGCATACGATTCTCTTAGTAGCCAACCGACAACAATTGAGGCTCGCATAGATACCCATATAAACCCCGACCAGTCATCAGGAACAGTGAACGAAACTTCGGAAGAAGGGGCGGCAAGCCACCTTTTACAGAGTCAGCAGGGGTGAAGCCGACGATTGAAGAGGTTTGGATTGTAATCGTACCCTGTTGGTTGACCAGGAGCCTTGTCGGAAGCGGTGAAAAGCTGGTTCGTTGTGAATTCCGGAAAATACACTATTTAAAAGAAGATACGTACAGCAGGCCTGGGGAATTTGTGAGTAAAAATGAGGCAGTTCAGGCGTAAAGGTAGCGACGGACCAGGTGGTATATGAACAGTTGTTAGTGACAGATATGGTACGCGCCATCGTCGTAGTGAGGAAAGGACTGGCAGAAAGTAAGAGAGGAATGTAAACCTTCATGGTGGGAGGTAGCAAAGAGCCTGAGTGTCGAAACATAGGCCAGCGTTCCTCGTCGCTCCAGCTGGCAGATCAGCAGACTCGGCCCATATCGAATTATCGCCTGAAAGTGGGTGGTCCCGTACGCTAAGAAGCCGGATTTGGGCCAAAAGATGGGCCCGCGGCGGACTGGCATCGCAACAAGTAATAGTAACAAAAGTTGAAACCCGCGGCGAGCCTACCAAGGAGCACACGCATCCAAATATACGAGTGAATCCGAGGCTGTGACTAAAATTACCTGACATTTCACAGAGAAAGTCGGATACTAGGCGTCGTCGTTGCCGACACAGAACTTGCTTGGCCGTGGCAGCAAGCAAAAGATTCTTAAACAGCCGTTCAAATTGCAGGGGACCGTGACATGTGACAGAAACATCCAAACTTTCGCCTTTTATCTTTTCATGCCCAATGTTACACAACAGCACATACACGTCACCTAGAATACAGCGAGCAGCCTCACCTCTGCCTCGGCTTTCGTCCTTTTCTTACGGTAGGGTGACTTAACGCACTGGCCCCGGTGGCCCGGGAGCGAACATCGGAGAACAAGCCTTGCCTGCCAGTGATAATATCACACCCCGGATCTCCGCGCACTTTCCCAAAAATAGGACCTGCGACCACCGCATGGGGTGTGTTATAATCATGGTTTTCTCTGTGTCCTAAGTTACCTTGGGCATCAGGTAGTGCCAAGCGAGACGGACCAGATGGCTTCCATGTTGAGCGTACGAAACCTGCGCGGTTTAGTGAGCAAGGAAGAAAACAAAGTAAACGTGCGGCACAGACGACGACAGAACCAATGGTGAACGTGTGAAAATCACAGTGTTGCACTAGGTTCCAATCGAAGAAAGTGTAAGGGCGGTTGTGAAGGGAAGACAAGGAGAAATGAGTAGAAGGCCATCAGCAAAATAACAAGTCCCCTTTTGGGCCCTTCCCGAAGGGCCGGAAGCTCCGGAAGCCGGGAAGGGTTTCCCCTTCTAGAAGGCAAAGCCTAGATCTTCAGAAGGGCTGCTGGAAGGGCGAAGAGCTTTCGTAGCTCAGCTAGAAGAGAAACACCTTCTCGCAGACTCAGTAAAAGACACCAAAAATGTCATAAAGATCATTCGAAAGAGATTAAAAGCAGGAATTTATTTGTGTGATTACTACAGGGCCCAGGGGACAGTGCTACTTCTAATCTCCGAGAAACGGATCCCAATCACTCACTCCACTTGCCAGTGACAGTTGTCGTTGCTGTTGCCGACATCGCGCCTGCAACATGCCTCGTTGTCCTCAGCCTGACACTCAGAGGCACGATAATTGAATAATGACCACTGTTGCGGAACATTGGGTTTCACAGAGTCAGTAATGCATCAACACGATATGCGTGTTATGGCGGTGCGCCGTAGCTGTAATCAGGTCAGCTGCAAATATATGCTCAGCTGTTGTACGCAAATGAAATGAAATGACTACTGTAATGCGCGTAGTATGCCAGACTCGGAGCATTGTCACTGTCACCGGTATAGTACTACAGTAGTACAGTATTCATCGTACTACGATGATGCTTGTGTTGTCAATCTACTGCTGTATTGACCCCACTCCGCTCATTGATATTGCATTGGCCGTGAAACCCTCTTCCTTGACCGGCTTGACATAGCAACTTGAATTTGAAGCGCCGAATCTCGTTTTGCGGCAACTTCTCGCTGCTGTTACGCTGTACGAGGTCCGAGTCGCCCGATCGACCGACTAGTAGTCGGTCGATCGGGCGACTCGGACACGACTCCGGCTCGGCCCTGTTTCAGAAGATAAAATCTACATCCTGATCAGAAGTGTGTTCCCATCACTACTAGTAGGGGTGCCATTGTGTGCATGTGCTCTCCGGGACTACCGATGCGGGCTGGCAGCCTGAGTCATGCCAGTGGGCCCTCCATTCCTAGTATCCCCCTTCTCTTACTTGGTTTGCTACTCTGCCTCTGCATCCTGTTCTTGCGGATCAGAATACAGCGGCAGTGTGTGCCTCCCCCCCAATTTCGAGTCAGGCGCTCCTACCGACTCACTGGATGTCGTCCTCTTGCCTTGTCTTGCCACCATGTTATCTGCCCGAAGGTATTCGTTCTCAACTCATCTAGTATATCGTTCTCTGGCACTCAATGTCCCCTAGGAGTATTCCTTTCGAACATGCAGCAAAAGGGGGTCTGTCTTCAGCGGGAGAACAATCCAATATTCTCCCAGAGCACCTAGTAAACTAAGTGTCCGCCTAAGCGAAATGCAGTGCCACGACTAACGAACCAAGATATCAACAAGTATACAAATACAAAGGAGCGTCCGGTAACTTCTAAGTCACTACACCAAAGTAAAAATAAAGAAATAATATCGAACATGCGGAAAGGCGTAAAGACAAGAAAATGTGGTCACCGCAAGCTCGACCTTCCGATCCTCCAACACGTGGATATCGCCGTGTCGTTCGTGGCGTTCCTCCCCTCATCCGTGCGCGAGGAACGAGGACAAAAATTATTTTGTCCCATTCCCGATATAGCGTAGCGGGTGCAGCGTTGCCGAACGGGTGAGGCGTATCCATCGCTCGTTCGACGGGGAGAGTTAGGCCAAGAACCAAGAGTGGCGACG
This sequence comes from Lactarius quietus, assembly GCA_015025155.1. Lineage (NCBI taxonomy): Eukaryota > Fungi > Basidiomycota > Agaricomycetes > Russulales > Russulaceae > Lactarius > Lactarius quietus. The sequence goes on from WITN01000607.1 coordinate 37,947, forward strand.
AAACCAAGTCGCCGTCGTCAGTGCGTCACGAGCGCACGCAAGAAAATTAATCTCCATCTGAAATCCTCATCCTCATACCGATCCCACTGAGACCTGGGGCTGCCTCCGATGTCGTGGTGTATAAAACATTTCCCAGTACTGCCGATACTCTTCTTCGTGATCGCTCATGTCCTCGTCGGACGAATCGTCGTCGTCGTCGTTGGGCGCGCCAGGTGGAGCGGGAGTAGATATATGCTCAAAGTACCCATCGGAGTCGGAGTCAGTTTCATCGTCGTTGGTGGGGGTGGGAGTGGGGGCGGAGGAATCCTTGTCAGCAGGGGCACGCTGCACGTCGTCCTGAGCTTTGGATGGCGCGTCCGAAGCACGGGTAGAGTTCTTGCAGACGGACTCAGTGGCCATAGCATCGTCTTCATCTTCAGACGAATCAGAGTCGGAATCGGAATCACTATCATCGTCAGATGAGTCAGAATCAGAATCAGAGTCCATGTCCGAGTCAGAGTCAGAGTCGGAAGAATCTGAAGAGTCAGAGTCTGAGCCGCTATCGTCGTCGTCGTCGTCGCTGTCTACGGTCATTTTCGCGCCCGTGGTACTTGTTTCGGCATCTGGCGTTGCGGTTTCACTTGTTGCTGGGCTTGCCTGTTCCGCAGAGGCAGAGGGTTGGTGAGGAATGGGAGAGGGGGGCCGGACGTGATGCGAAAAGTCAAAGTAAGGTGTCATTTGGGAGACCTCGAACGTGAACGTCCCGGTGACTCCGAGACCCCAGAACGGTTGTTGTAATACAGGCAATGCAACAGTCATCGCTTCAGGTGGCGCGTCAAATGGCACGGAGTGCGAGGATTCGCCCTGGGAGGTCGAGCAGGGCACGAATACCGCCGTAGTGGTGCGGGCCATTGGCGGTGTCGCTGGGCGCGCGTGTGGGGCACTCGAGGGGTTATGGTCTAACCGTGGGGCATCCTGAGAGAACTGGAATATCGGGGCATGGTTAAACAACTGGAAGGTGAATTGCTTGTGCGGGGCAACAGGGAGCGACGAAAATGGGGGTAGAGGTGCCGGAGACGAGGAGACTCGCGTTTCTTGGTCAGCGCCGGGCCGTTCCGGTGCGCTTGACACGCGTGAGCCGTGCTGCACACGGGCCTGCACATGCGTCACCAAGTCCGAGTCTAGTCCGGATGGATCACTACGGAATGGTTGGGGGACTAGCTCTTGCTGGCCGTAAACAGGTGGGGTAATATGTTGGTCTCGGTGTGGAAATCTATGATGAAGAGGCGTTTGCATGGACCAAGGCTGGAAGTATTGTTCGCCCTGCCAGTCAGACACGAACTCCTGAGTTAAGGTCTCGACTGGAAGTTCAGGGAGAGGCGGAGACGTAAGAGGGGGACGCGAATATCGTTGTTGCTCGAATTGCGTTTGCTCGATAGCTAGCGCCTCGCATGTTCCAGGGAAGAATCGAGAATCTATGGATAGCGGAAGAGATCTCTCCGTAATATGTTGACCAAGCTCTGGTGCTACTGCGACAAGGTGGTTGGAGGCATGGTCCCAGGCAGAACGTAGCAATTGGGCGCCGTCATGCCAAGGGACGACAGAATTGCAGATTGCAGTCCCGATATAGGGCATGGACGCATACGCAGGCTTGACATTGTGTTCATTTTTGCTCCATAAGCGATCTAAAATGTGTGGCGCGACGCGCGGGGAAGGTGCTTTAGCCATGAGGTTGGTCCGGCGACGTATTGTGGGCTTGCGGGGTGGTGGGTGGTGGAAAAGCGTCCCTACAATACGTGAGAGGTTCTTCGAGACGGGAGAAATCCCTCTATTAGGGAGTCAACGTCCGGTGGAGAAGGAAGGCGACGGACATACCCTAGGCCATTAGCTTTCCAGGGCGACTGCGACGAAACGCGCGGACGCGAAATAAATGTCTTCCTTGTACGAGGTGCGTTTGTAGTGCTATAACTGGATTAGAAAGATAGCTCTATGTCGAGAAGACGGCAGACTCGCCATTCAAGGGTACTGTGAACGATGGGTTCAGGACTCGAGGTGCGCTTGCGTTGGCGGGAGGGCACTCTCTGTTCGGTGGACTGCGCTAGCGAGTTGGAGCCACCACGCCTGTGCGTCTCTGCCGTGTGGGCCAGGCTTGGGCCTACACATGCTAGATATTGAGCACGAATTCACTAATCCAGGCAGAAACTCACCAGAACTCTTGCCTGTTACGCTGTCTATGAAATCTGCTACGAACTCGCACGAGCGAAGCGCGTTGAAGATGGGGGTCCAGGTGTCCGGCCAAGACCCCGTCATTTGAGCAGGGTGCACGTAGCGCATGTCGAACCAGCACTCGATTGTCCCAAGGAAAAATCTACGAGCAGGATAGAAGAGGACGTTGTCGACTACAGATGTGACCGGGATCGCGAGCAGGAAAACAAGGATCCGCAGTTCTGCGTCTAGATTGAATGACCAGGCTTCCTTGGGACCAACGCGAGTGTACACTACGTGAACATGGTTGGGGAGTCCATAGACGGGCTGGTATGTTACTTCAGGCGGGGGAGGGTGCGAAGATGGCCAAACGGACAATGTAATCATGCCACAGAACATGATGTAGGGAAGCAGATGGAGCATCCAACTTAACATTGCGATGGTGAGGCCGATGATAGCCACGCCTAACGGCGGGCGAGGAGAAGAGCACAAGACAGCGAGCATGCTGGCGGCTGTGTTGGGGGATTGAAACGAACGAGGCAGCTCCTTAAATAAATAATGGGCCTAACAATGTAACGCACACAAAGCAACATGGTCAAAGCGGGATTGTGGCGACTGACCAAGCGAAAAAAAGACGAGAAGCAACCACATGCAGCGTGGCCGAAGGCAAGGTGGCTCGAAGGCCTTTTTGGGAATGGCAATGGCGAAGTGACGTGGATACTGAACGCGTGTTCGTCGGTTGTAACGACAGCCGAGAGAATTCGAACTGTCCACAAAACCGTCGCGACCTGCTATTGTTGAACTAGACGCATAGATCCCGCCTTCTGTCCACAATTCGTACTCGTACTCGGGATAACTGGGTTTGAAAATCGATACGCGACTCATTGATAGGGAGAACAATGGAATAAGCGCGCATACACTTACCTCATCAGCCAGGCTTTTTTTGTACAACTGAAAGATGTCGCCCGTGGGCGATTGCAGTGTCGCACCCTCTGCGTACTGAACGCTACTGTAGTTGAGTAGCTGTGCTCGGAAATGAATCATTTAACGAGGATCTGCGTGCCATTATTGGTTTTGGCTGTGGCGAATACAGCAGGGCACGTGGCCAGTTTCCAACACCTCTCGGGCCGGTGCATTGGTTGTGTTCAAAAACCTGTTCCGTAGAGGCTCTCACGCACCCTCTCAATTGCTTTTAACCCGAACGGAACTCAGGAATCAGTCAACCAACCAATTCGGGTCCCCGTTTACTCCCAACCAGCATCTCTCCTCGTACCATCACACCCCATCACTACGCTCATGCCGGCCCATCGCAGCCCCTCGACTACCGTCCGTACCCACTCACAACGGCCCTACAATATCCCAGTCATCGTCATCTCATCCGACGAAGAAGACGAACCCAGACTTCCGCCACCCAAGCGCCCTGCACGGAAACACAAGCGCGTGAAACCAGAAGAAATTGTCGAAATATCAGAAGAGAAGCTTCCGAAGCACGAACACCTCGAAGCGGACAGCCTGCAACGACGATGCCACGAACTTGAGCAGGTATATGCTGCTCGTTTCATCTGCCTAGACCCTATCGTTTGCTTATGCATTTCCTTTTTCTTCTCCTAGGATTGCGATAGGCTGCAAAGGGAGAACAGACACCTGGCAGCTTCCGTGAACCAGCTGAAGGCAAGCACAAAGCAGAATACCGTCAGTATACATCCCTCCTCTTGGCCACTACGCATCCTCACCCGAACGTAGTTAAGCATGTCAACGCTGGATGAAGCCCTCTCCTGCGAGGTATGCACTCACGCCATGTGGACGCCTTACCTGTACGTCTCGTGCCCCAGCCACCAGATCGGAGCCATATTGAACTTTTTGCACAGTTTGGCCAACTGCGGGCACACCTTCTGTCAGGGCTGTCTCACGGACTGGTTCAACACGACCCTAAGCCAACATCTCCAGAACGGCACGCGTGGCATGCCCACATACACCTGCCCTTCCTGTCGGCACCCTGTGCGCTTCCCTCCTGTTCAGAACTTCTCCCTCAAGCGCCTCGTACGTCTTGCTGCCGAATCCCGCGGCGAGTCTAGTCCGCAAAGACTACAACCGCCACCACCTCCACCGCCACCTGTGCAGCCGCCACCGTCGCGCGGGCGTGGCGGAGGGCGTCGGGATTATCCCCTTGGCCCTTTCAATGGCTTCTTTGCGAGGTAGAAGACCCCAACCCTGCACGATGAAATGCATTACTTTGATAGAGGATCGTATATTTGCCGGAAGTGTAGGAAGATTGATTCTTATGTCCCCCATGTATTCTGGCATGTTTGGGTTCTTATGAGTTTTGTGTCATGACCGTTATTTTTAAGAGAAAGAAGTCGGCGACTCTTCGTACTATTACCAACGTATTCGTAACATCTATCTACTTTCATCGGAGCTTGCTAGTAATTGGAGATGGATGCTTCGCTCTTTTTTTGTGTCCCACTTTCCTCCCGACTTGCATCGAATCTAATTACCACGTGTGCAATGCAGTTGTGTGGTTCATGACGGTCCCTCATAACTCTTCCATGGTATGCGTCCCTGTCGATTAGTGGTTAAATCATGACGTTGTGGGTCACTCAGAACCGTCAAGCCGCCGGCTCGACTCCGGCCAGGGACAAAAGTTTTGCGCCCAAATACTGTCCGCCGCACTGTCGCAATTCTTCGACTTTTTTCTCCACCAACTACCCATGTTCGCCATTCATCTACTCCTCTGTAACCGACCATGCGGAAATTATGCGGGACCACCTTATCGGGATAAATGCCAGACAAGCTCCCTATTTTCCTAATGAAGAGGACGATCAAATCAAAACTAGCCTGGACCCGAGCCAACCGAAACTGACCATGACTAACCTAACCATGCCGCGCTTGGATCAGTTCTATGCCTTTCGTACCCACCCGTTCGACTCTACCAGTGTGCAATGCTCCTTGATGCTCTTCTGACCGATTAATCAGACGAGATAACGGTGCGAGTTGCTTCCGTGCGCCCGGTTTATCATCGGAAGCTCAGCGCTCGGTGCTTATTAATTAAGCTTCTGGCTGTTCGCGTCGTTCTGTTCCCCCGAGCCCTGACCCCGGAATGGCAGGAGGGAGCCTTGCCAAGACGGGCGGCGTCGGGCAGGCCCAGGCACGTTGCGTCCATGCACGAGGCAAACACATGCTCAGAGAACAGATTGACGGCCAATGCTTGGCACAATGTGAACTAGTATGGGTTCCGTTCTCACGCGATTTCAATATCGTCCTGGGCAGTTCCCTCAACATGTCTCTGTCTCGGTTCTGCAAGGTTGGCACCTCCTTCGAGTCTGTCTCCTCCTGCAAAAATGGCACCTCTCCCCGCCTTCGTGCTCTTGGCCCTATCCCTGCTGGGCGTCGCCCGCGCACAGACATATTCCGCCACTTATCTCCCATCTAATGCCCCCGCACAGTCTGAGCAAGGACAAACGGGCACGAATCAGTGCGGGACAGGATCCAACCAAACGTCGCAGTGCCAGAACGCCTACAGTGCGTGTTACACCACTCTCCTTCACCTGAAATGCCTCCATGACCCACTCTACCCCATCCAGTTAATTCGATAGATGACTGGTGCATATTTGCACCCCCGGATCCCGGCCCTGGCTCCGTCATCGGAAATACAGAGGTGTCCATTCAATGATATTTTGGACATAGAGCCCGATGCTGATGTTGAGAGGGTTTAGCGAATCGAGGTTTCGTATTGCTTGCAGGTTGTTTCTTGCCCCCTCCCATTTCATGAGATAGATCTCTAACCCTACGGCGCAGGCCAACTACGGCGCACGCCTCATACCGGATGGCACCATCACGGGAGCTCATTTCGTACAGACGCCCGACTACGTACAAGTCACTGGTAAGGGACTCCCTCTCCCTGGTGGCGCTGTATCCCTCAAATGCTTTATATTTGTTCTAGGCATCGGCGACTTGACTAAGATAAATATCCCGGCCGGGGATGCGGGTGGAGAACTGGATCCCCACGGGGCTGACGGGAATGGTAAAGGCGCCTATAGTTTACGGCCTCGTTTGCGTGGCTGAGAACCGATTGGTCCAGGCAATCCCATTGGTGGCCTTGTGTTCTCTAGTGCATTCACAGGGCAGTTAGTGGAACTGCACGAGTGGACCGTACGTCGTCCCCTCCTCACCTCACACCCAGCCATCTCAATCCAGTAACACTGCGACAGAACTTCGTTTCCGCGACTGAGTTCTGCTTCCGCGGATGCAAAGATAGCCCGACTGCACCGGCGCTATGCAACCACATCTACGACGAGATGGGCTGCGCGTGGAACATGCCCGGAAACTACGGCACCGGGTTCGACCAGTGTGCGGGAGACTCAGGCGCGGTGATTCGTAGTCCACCTCTGAGCGCTCTGTAGATCTCTGACTGGTGCTCTTTGCAGCCGATGGGTGTGTATGGTACCTCGACGTTCTTCCAAGGCGAACCAGCCACGCCGGCAGCACAGCCGGCTCCAGCGACATCTTCGTGCACCACGACGTCTTCCATCGGGAATATCCTCGCCGCTAGCTCGACCCCTACCACGAAGACGTCTGCGTCTTCTGTACGTCACTGCCCTTCTCCCTGCCTCGCCGCTAACTCTGCTGTACAGTCGCAAACACCCACGGGCACCCGGACCGGGTCAAGCTCAAGCGCTACGAAGGCATCGTCAAACGGAGCGCCAGTTGGTACGCGCCTGCCTGCCAAGGGCACTTTCCTCGCGGCACTTGGGGTGGCGTTGGCAGGTAGCACCGCTGGAGCTCTCCTTCTCTGATGAATACCGTTGCGACACTTTTTTTGATGACCACGCTGGACAGTAACGTTTTTCGGAATAGATGAACACGAGAGGACATTCAAGTTGATATTTTGGATTTGTTTGGACACTAGTCTAGGAACATTGGAACATTGGGACGTTGATTTGGACGGACAGTACGAACTTGAAATGTAGTACTGTTGACTTGTCGAATAACCAGACATTGTGGACTTCGCGTGGGAAGCTCTTCCGAAAACGTTTGAATTGCTGCGTTTTTGCGCTTAGAATTGGATGTACGCTTTCCGACACTTTCTACCATCTACCGCGGATTATCAGACCCTGAACGCACTACTTATCCCCCACCACCTTCCCTTTAAATTTACAGTACAGTAATCTTTCCCTTACCCGTTACTGCAACATGCAAGCCGACCAGAAGCCAGATGAAACTCCCAGTGAAGCTCCGAAATATCACCCGTTGTTCACCTTCGACTCTGACGTCGTGCTCTGCTCGCGCGATGGCATCCTCTTCCGCGTGCCTTCGACGACGCTCAAGATGACGTCTTCCTGGTTCCGCGCGATGTTCACCCTCCCACAAGGCGCGTCCCCATCCACCGCAAGAGCGCCATCGCAGCTCAGCAGCCTCACTCCGCCCGCCGAATCCGAAGTAATCGCGCTAGACGAAGACGCACGCACCCTAGAACCGCTCCTACGCATGGCATGCGGGCTGGAGATCTCCACGCTCGACACCTGGGACGCCGTAGAGCCCGTACTCTACGCAGCGGAGAAATACGACATGCCAGGGCCAGCATCGATCGTGCGCGCGCTGCTCCGCACGCCCGTGTTCGCCGACGCGCCATTGCGGCTCTACGCAGCGGCGTGCCACTTTGGATGGACGGACGACGCGCGCGCAGCGTCTACACGCTCGCTCGTCCTCGACCTCCACGGGCCGACCCACCGCGCGGCGCTCCTCCGTCTCCGCACCGCCGACCTCCTCGCCCTCTTCGAGCTGCACCATAATCGCCGCACGCAGTTCCGCGCGCGCCTCGCTGAGTCCCCTTTCCTCACTGATGCTCAGCTTAGCGACGCCACGGCCTCGCGATGCCCGCGTTGCCGTGATTCTATATCGTATGCTGAGTGGCGCGAGCTCAAACATGTGATGTTCTATGAGCTTGAGCGTCGCCCTGCGGGGGATACTGTGCTCACGGGCTTGGAGGAGTGGCCGAGCGCGCAGGCGTGTTGGACGGCGCGGTGCAAGAAGCCGTCGTGTGGGAGCTCGGTGTACGACAAGGTGTCCTCTACCAAGGCCATCAAGGACGTGTTGGATTCACTACCTGATGCCGTCGAGATGCCCACCTACGATACTGCCTGAAGTTGAACGGTCTGCAGGTATTTCCCTAATGATGGAATGTTTGGTTCTTTTCCTCGTGAATGTATTCTGTAAGACGACGACTTTTCATGTTCTAACGTTGCAGTAGATTTATGTGTATACTAATCGTGTATCTCAAAAATCACGACTGAGAGATCTATAAACGACTTCAAGTTTTCCACCCGTGAACACTGCATTTCCAATGTGAAGGCGTACGTCATCTGCGCAATCTTTCTTTCTACGTCCGAGTCCTCAACACATCCAATGGCGTCAAACTCTTGACTGCATCCTGGCGAGCACATGCGGTCTCTGTAGATGTGGTCCTAGTAGGCGGCAGTTCCACTGGGCACAATATTATGCTCCACCGACACAGCAATTTCCTAGTACCACACGCCCGTACAACGTTCTTTGCCAGTACCCCATCTGTGATAAACGGACCCATCAGCGCGCGGGCGGTGGCGGTCACGGCGGTCTTGCTGGTGGACGACCTTAGCGCCGGCGTGGTGCACTGGTGCTTCCAAGGGTGCTTCGGATAACTTGCCTCGTTCCTAGCATGTGTCATAGTAGTGCACTTGCCTGTCCACCATGAACCACAAAGGAGTGTCAACCCGTAAGCAATGACTTCCTAGTGTGTCTAAGCTGAGAATTCGCTATAGCATGATGCCCGTCGGAAGAGGACTTTGAATAAGTATGATGTAGAAAAGCATTCTTACCATGGATATCGGTAATGCCAGTGACTCCCTGCGTGGTCTACCACGCACTGGCAGGCGACATCATTGTCACCAGCCGGGCATTAACTTTGCCAACTACCAGAGCTTGCCAATTCCCGTTCTCCCCTTCCATTGTTCGATCAGAATGACCTTAAAACTCTCGAAGTCGTGCTCGTAAGAACGACGGAGACGTCACGGGCCTATTTCAAGGCAATTCCTCACAACCAAGGCGCCATCGTTGATTTTACCAACTTGAAACATTGTGACTTCGGCGCGATCAGAGACAGTACAAATCTGTACGATAATAATCTGATTGCCTTGCTCGCGTGAATAGATTGAGCTGTAAGTACAAATATCGCCTGATCATCGATGAGAGCATCTTGTTTTTCACAGCAGGCCGAACTGGACGCGATGTGATGTACGCAACTTCTCCGTTTCGCTTTATTCTGTGAGTGGACCGCATATCGCACAGGCCTCGCAAATAGACACGCCCGTTGGTTCGGTCGCGAACGCACTGAACCCATCCTGCTGATCCTGCACTGGCCCCCGTATCGTCGTTGACCACCAACGCACAAATAACGCCTCGTTAATTTTCTCCATCGCCCTTCAGTACTCAGTCTCCGCCAACATCCCAGGAACACGGCCTCTATCCTTAGCACACATCAAGAGAATGTGCGTGCAATTCCCGTGAGCCCCGACCGTGTCTATGCAATCACGGTGCCCTCGCAAGCGGCCTCGCTGATTATCCATCTGCGTTCTGCGATGACATCAGCATCAACGACAGTGAAGGCGCCGTACTCCGCTACCCGGCAAGTAGCGTGTGCTGCAGAGGATATTGTGAACGAGGTGCTTGTGCAGGTCTTGTGGATCACGCTTGATTGTACTAGGCAGTGTGGGTAAAAGCTCATCGACTCGGAGGCGCGCCAGAGCATCCTTCTCGCTGTCACGGCGGCGTTTTAGCACAGGAAGTGTGAGCACACCGCGGGGTCATCAAAACTGCCGTCATGATGGTGGTCGCGAAGCGGAAAAGAGCGCACGCCGATTTGGAGCTCTCCCTAACTTTTCCGTTATTTTTATCCTTTACAGCTCTCTCTCACACTCGTCCGGAATGCTACAATGCATCCATTACAGTATATATGCCTGCTTTTAGGCAAACACCACTTGGGCGGTCAGCTTTGGTTGGTAGGGAGGTCGTGTTTTTCGTGTTGGGTCGAACACTGCTTGGAGGTGCGGTGATAAGGGCCATTTATAAATTCTACAGTCAAGCACCTATACAAAGACTTCTGGTACAGTGATAGAGTTCGTCATGTGGTAACGGGAACGTGAGCGTATCTAAACTACGGCTGCGGTACCGCGCCATGTTCCAAAAGCAGTTTCATCATTTCATCACGTCCTTCCGACGCGGCCACTTGGAATGGGGTCCTTCCCTTCCCATCCTTCCCATCCACCTTCGCTCCGTGACTGAGTAGCAGTCGAGCGACCTCGAGCCACCCATGGGACGAGGCCTGATGTAACGGGGTTGAGTGATCGCGTTGAGGTATATTTGGGTCGGCTCCGTGCTCCAGTATTCGCCTCACCATGTCGACTATCTTGTGCTCGGTGGAAGACCTGTAGGTTAAGACCTTGGACAACGGAGTCGCGCCTCCGAAATCCTGCAAGTTGATGTCTGCGTTATATGTGAGTAGGACCAGGACAGCGTCGAACTGTATTCTCTGTGCTGCATAATGCAGAGGAGCCCAGAGGCCGTGGCCACAGACATTTGGATCAGTGCCGTGATCGAGCAGCCACCGCATAATATCGACCTGTCCATCTGCCGACATCGCGTGTAGTAGAGTATCCTTATAAGAGTCTCGAACATCCACGACCGCACCATGTCTGTAAAGTAAATCCGCAACATTGAAGTGTCCCTTGGACAAAGCTGCCGGAAGCGGGGCGAGAAGGCGACCACCAAGAGCATGGACTTGTTCGGGATGCTTCACAATCAGACGTTCTGCCAGGTCATAGAACCCACAGAGTGCGGCATAGTAAAGCGGGGAACCAGCACTGGCACCACTTGCCGGCGCGAAATAGAACCAGAAGGTGTCCATGTCGTCTACCCGGAGCCACGCTGCGAAATGCGGTTTAGAGCTGTCAAAAAGATCGTCCATCCCATCCTGTACGCGTGATGACACCTTGGCAAATTGTGCATGGTCTACCCAATGTTGAGCAGCGTATTTCGACAGAGGAGACCATTCAGCGCCACTATCTCTAGCGTCTTCGTCCGGCTGGAGGAGTGTCGCCAGGCACGCTTGCGCCATGATTGTGTGTGCCGCCTCGAGGTCGATATGAAACCGCGAAACATCTCGATGTGGTGACTGCGCGAGACGAGGTGACGTGAGGTATTCTTTCACCGAAAAGTGGGAGAATTGTACGACCCGTGAATCACCGTTGGGGACGATAGCGATCAAACTTGAACAGGTTGAGAGTACGGCTTCCTCTTGATCATCCCACCGCCAATCCTCCTTCAACGTAGGGATCCCACTAGAGGTCGACGCCTGAAAATCAAATGCCAGGAGCTCCGCGAGCTCCTCGACGCGGAGCGGTCGGGAAGCGACGGTAAGGCACTGTAACAGACGATGCGCGTCGTCCTTCTGAGCCCTATTGATGCCCTTCAATATCCGGTCGTATGTTTCATCCAGTGTTTCAGGTAAGTCATTAAGAAATCGACGGAGGTTTGGCGGGAAGCAATTTCTTAGCGTTTCCAACTGGCAGTATACCCATCTGAACCTGTACGACGGCGTAAGAGATGACTTTGAGCATAAAATAACATGGCTCCCTTACATTCCATCCGCTCTTTCTGTTAGCGTCTCTATCACCAGGTCTTTATCTTCTGTTCTCCATCTTCTCATCGCCGTACTCGGGGACGAATTGACGACGTTTCGAATGTAGTCCGCGATGTCCTCTTTTTGCCCATTTTCATCATGTAAGGAGACCGAACGAAACACCAGCGGCTCGAGGACAGCTCGTATGTCGACCTCTGGACGGCTGGTCGCACCAATGTAAAGTCCATGAAGGCGAAGGCTAACGAGTTCCTTCACAAGTTAGAGGACCTCAGAACGAGAAGAGGGGAACTCCGAGTCTAGACATTCGTCGATCGCATCCAGGACGATGAAAATTGAACCGTGAGCCAGCAGTCTCAGCATCTCTTTGAGACATCCATTCATAGTGTCGTCACTCGGCTGTTGAGTACCATCTTTGTGTGCCTTGTACATGGTGCGGAGAATGTCACAGCAAGGACTAGAGTGAGTGGAAAGCTGAAATACGAGAGAGCGCAGTAGGTCGTGACAGGTTTGCTTGTTGAGATCCCTGAAATCGAAGTAGAAGTAGGCCATAATCGCTGGTCCAGTCTCGCATTGAGCCATAAGGTCCTGGATGACGGAGGAACTAGCGAAGAATAAGTTCCGACAGAAAAGAGGTGATGAACAACAGACCAGATGACGCTCTTCCCGGAGCCCGCTACGATAATGGGAAACTGTCAGAAGGCCCTCTCCAGGAAAAGAAATGCCGGCAGAACGAACGCTTTCCGTGGATCCACAATAGGGAGCCGGTAGACTTCCAATCCATGACGATACCCCCTTGAAAGAGCCATGCCGCAGTTCCCTCGTGTTGAGCCTTTTGCGCAATGTTGTGATTTGTGGATGGATCAGCAGGGGAGAGCCAGGCTCGTAGGAGCTGTGTCCACTGGTTCCCTGTGAGTGAGTTTAAGTGCGAGCAGCGAGCAATGGAGTCGCGAAGTGACGAACACTTGATTTCGTCTATGCCGGTTGCCGTCTGTTGAATAATCGATTTAGTTTCCCTCGCCGCTACTGTCGCTTGCTTGCTGTCTAAAGTATATATGTTAGAAGGTTTCAGTAACGAGAAGTCTCGCGTACCGTCAATGACCACTTGGACCTTTTCATCAACGCCTTGCACTTTGCCGCCAATATCCTCCACTTTCTCGACTACATCCTCCACTCTGTCACCCACATAGTCCACTCTATCGCCTACATCCTCTAATTTGCTACCCACGCCGTCCACCTTGTCACCAATATCTGCCACTTTGTCGCCCACGCCATCTACTTTGTCCTGCACGCTCTCCACTTTACCGTCAACGATTTTGACTTCGTCGCGGATGATGTGTGTGATCCTCCGAACCTCCGCAAGCGCCATACGAGCTTCCTCTTGCGTCAATCTGTCCAGCTTCTTGAGCGCATACTCCAGATCAGCCATTCCGGCCAATTTCCTAAGGAACTTCTCTACGCGTGGTCAAGCGATAAGTCATAGACAACTAATCAGCAACTCACTTGCTGATCCCCGCTTTAGCTCCTTTGTCGCAATCGCGAAGATCTTAAGCACTTCTACCATTATCTGTGTGATTATGTCTGTCATTCCTGTAGTCGGTGCCACGTCTGTGTAAGTTTCGAGTCGCGTAAAGAAATATCCGATGCGATCGAAGAGCTCTGCAAGGACGTCTTTGCTTGCTGCAACACTCTGGGCTGCCTATAAGATCTCCGATGTGAGAAAAATCTGCGCAACGATATAGATAAGATACTTGCCAGAACAAGGACTCCGATGCCTGTGAAGATTACGCTCGCAGGCGAAAATACCTACAAAAGATACATCAGAGGAAGCTTCAAAGCTGACATTTGATCAGGTAGAGATACTTACAAGACTGACGCCCCCAGATACAGTGGCGGAAAATGCGTTGATGACGTTTACAGTGGGGCCCAACCATTTGGTCAATCTCTCATCGCCACTGTGAGATTTGTCGAATTCCCTAACTTGATCTTGGAGGATGGCAATAATGGCGGTGGTTGAGTCGCATGATTCAAATTGGGCAGCAAGCGGATGAGCGACAAGGTCTTTTTTGGTCTGTTTTTGATAGGATTTCAGAGCAGCTTGGAAGATAACTTGGAAGCGTGAGCCTGAGGAACCTGCAGCCGTAGTTGAGGTCTGGGACATGATAAGAGTTGGCGACGGTGGAGGAGCTGATCGAGTGAAGCAGAGGAAGGCTGACGGTAGAAGGGAATGAAGATTGTCAACGTTGGGCACAGGGTTTATACAGCCTCATGACCAGGTGAGACAGTGGTGAGCGCCCATGACGATAGACGCGCAAATACTTTAAGCGTAGATGGAATCGGGTCAACAAAGTCGCAATCTGTTCTACGCCACCAGAAATTCGAGGAGGCCTCAAGAGAAGCGGATCCTTGAGACTGGGAACGGCCTGAGTGATCAATGACAATGAGGTTACGGATCGAGGGCAACAGATCCATCGATGGGTGTCGTGTTTGGGAGTCGGACCAGACAGAGGAGGACTCGGAGGGCGCAGCAACTTGCGCGGCACGTTACGTGCTCTCTGGTCAGTATTTCCAGTCCTTGAAAAATGACAGCAGCACCACTGGCAGTGCGGTACCTACTACTGTAGTAGCGGCGGGACCACTGATCGGCGACCATAGCTGCGCCGCCACTGGCAGTCCCTGACTTCGTCGCAAAACAGTTTTCAAGAAGCCGCGTAGTCGGTCCGTTCGCCCGAAGACCCTGCTACTCTTCGCCAGGCTATGTACAACGAGGGCGCTGTCCATTCTGCTAGATTTATGAACACCGAACAATTCAAACATCCTCGTTCAATCGCCGCGCAGTAGAGAAGGATACGGAGTCCATGCATAAGGTGCCGTAAGAAGCGCTGCATGATGCTTGGAAGAGGGGAAGGTGATACGAACTAGAAGAGGAGGGTGATTGATGAGCCCAAGACCACTAGCATGTCGAGTCAGGATACCCCAGACAGCGCCTTATTAGATAAGGACACAGAAGCCCTCGGTTCTTCGCCTTGCGGTCGTGGGTATGGCGGGTCCCGTGGTGCGTATTCGGGAATTTATTGATGTTGTTTCCCTTCAGTTGGGCCATGTTGGTATTGTCACTCTGAGCCAGCTAGACAGTGGACACATTCGTGTTCTTTCAAAACTATATTTCACGACGTCTACACTCGTGCTAAACGACGACCTTAAGCAAAAGAGTAAGCCCTACATCAGTGAGCGCAGGGTCCACGTTCGATTGGTGACAGTCATTTTCAAAGAGCTTCGGAGTCAGCCTTGTACGAAACGTTGGAGAATCCTAGGCCTTCTAAATAGCCTATCGGCTGGCCCTCTGTATATGAAATTAGCGGAGATATTGACAGAAAGGGTAAGATATTTTACCCGGTTTGAAGGTATATGAAGAGACTGTGGTGAGAGGCCAAGACAGTTCAAACTTTTCCGTAGGGCCATAGTAGTTCCCCGCAGCAGCTGTAATCATTTTGGTTACCAATTAGCAATTCAACCCACCCTGAAAACTTACTATACACTTTAGTCGTTGGAGCGGCCCCGGAGGAATTGGCGACTATGAATGACAACTGAAGAATGCTGAATTATGGATGTAGATTAGTTTATGGTATGGGTCAGAAAAATCTTGGTTGCATACCCTCTTTCAGCCCAAGGGGTTGTGTTCACAGGCCGGGTACCATAAACGGCAATGAGCTTTTCGTCGGCTGTATTATACCAAGAGTGAACCACAAGAAGGCACAAGAAAAATAAAGTATTACCGGAAATGTCAAAGCTTAGAAGCTCGTGTCCGCCAGGACCACCATGT
>WITN01000608.1:0-53362 GCA_015025155.1 Lactarius quietus
AACTAATAACTCAGGGGACGTGGGACGAAGCCATGGAATTGGCGGAAGACAGTTGTGTCCTGAAGACAAGGCCAACGACGACAAACAGCGATTGTGTGGTGTAAAACCAGCGACCTGAGGCTGCCGATATCAGCGGGCCGTGGTTGCCGTTGGGACGCACTCCAGCGGGCCGGGTTTGATCCCCTTTCGGGAAAGTGTTATTGATGGATTAGTTCAAGGAGCGCCTGTGTTAGCGCCGGAGCCATTGGCTTACTATTGGTATTATTCGTGCTTGGTGATGCTTAGACATTCACTTGATCATTCGCTTACTTATTGCTCTCGCTTACTGATGCGATGAGGTGGGCTGACTGATGCCCTATGGTTGCTTACTCACTGGTTGGAGGTGCTTGGTCACTCATTGGTGGAGACGCTTACTTATGGCTTATTGATGCCTTATTCATGTGCTGATTGATGTGAGTCATCATGCTTATTATTCACTACTGTTGTATTTGTCGCCTTGATGGCTTGATGGACTTTTACCTTTTATGGTTGTATCAGAAGTACTATATATACTATACGAGCTGCGCTATAGTTCGCCAGCTTAGTTGTCTTAAAACCCACTTGTATACTTCTCAAGAGGTGCAGACAGTCTTATAGCAGAGTCATTGTTCATTGTGACTATCTTGTTGCCAACTTAAGTGTTAGGCGTTGCCACCTTGAAACAAACCTCAAGCTAGGCGGTACAAAGGGGACCTTATTGGTTATTCGCCCTTTACAAGTTGTACAAAGTCGTTTCTGAGTTCAGAAGCCGTGCGCTTTGCTCAGTGAAGAAACAAGGAAGACCCATCGGATCCAAGTCGGATCAACGTTCAGTGGGAACGTAACAACGATCCACCCATTCATGGCCATCCAGGAATCAACCGAACAACGCAATTAGTGGAACGCCACTATTGGTGGCCAACAATGAAACAAGATGTTGCGGAATACGTTCGAGGATGTGCAGAATGTCAATGGTGCAAGGTCAACACACAAAAGGCAAGAGCCCCGTTACAACCAATATTTCCACAATCCGAAGCGCTGCCATTCGAGGTAGTGGCGCTAGATTTCATCACGAAACTTCCAGTATCAAGAGGATACGACTCGGTACTTACTGTCACAGACCATGACTGCTCTAAAGCGGCCATTTTCATACCATGCAAAGAGGAGATCTCAGGAGAAGAAACCGCGGCACTATACGCACAGCATGTGGTAGCACGGTTTGGACTACCATCAAAGATCATCAGCGACAGAGACCCCCGGTTCGCGTCAAAATTTACAAGAGAACTATGTCGCGTACTGGGAATACGACAAAACATCTTGACAGCCTACCACCCACGGACTGATGGACAGTCGGAACGGACCAACCAATGGTTGGAACAGTACCTCAGGCTCTGGGCTAACGAGAGACAGAACAACTGGGCGGACCATCTGGCGTTAGCAGAGTTCGCACATAACAATTGGGCAAACGAATCCACGCGCGAAACACCGTTCAAGTTACTAATGGGTTATCACCCTGTTACTAACTGGACAGATAAAAAGTCGCCAATACCAAGGGTCGAGAAGAGACTAGCACAATTGAAGGAGATAAGAGAGCAGGCACAAGATCACATGCGGCGCGCGCAACAGTCATGGATCAAGCATCGTGACACCCCCAAATATCAGATAGGGGACAGGGTCTGGCTTGAAGGACGCCACCTACGTACCAACCAGCCAACCACGAAGCTTGCGCCCAGAAGACATGGACCGTTCCGGATTGTCCAGGTGATGTCTCCTGTGAACTATCAACTCGAACTTCCCACACAGTGGAGCATCCATGATGTCTTCCACACAGATCTCCTGACCCCTTACAAAGAAACGGAGACTCATGGCGTAAACTATCAACGCCCACCACCAGAATTGGTAGGAGACATGGAAGAATACGAGGTCGTAAAAGTACTAGATGTCACAGTTTGACATCGTACAGACTATCTATCATCACGCTTACGAGGTCTCGGAGTTCGGGACGCTTACTATACGGTTATGACTACGATAGTAAGCCTCAATTAGTCATGGACACTGACGCGTCGCCGGTACTTGGGTTCACCAGTGTTTCAGGTATTATTAGAACGGACAATGACTCATTACTAGTATAGTTGTACTAGGGTTTGGATTCGAAGCTGCGCTTTAAAGCCAGCGAGTAACTGTATATAAACCGTAGTGTTAAGACCAAGGCTCTTCAGCTTGGTCTTCTTGAATCATCACCATCGTCTTCTCCTTGTCTTCTCTTCACGTCTTTCCAATCAATCGATTGAAGCTTATCCCTCGGGATACCCTAGTGTCTATCAAAGCGACCTAGTGGCTGTGCAACTTAGCTAAGTTGCCCGTGATTGTCAAGATTCATCCGTATACTCGAGTATCACGTCACAGACTTGTTCAAGTCGAACCAGCGTTAGGTGATAACGCTACATTAAGACCAAGCTCCAACGTGGCGTCATCAGAAACTACCAGACAACGGTGTCACAGCTGTGACGACTTTTGGTTTCAACACAGAGGCGCTGACAACGTACCCCAAAGATTTCGCAAGAATACAGAATACCGGTATAGTAGCACTACAGGCACTACCGGATATCACGCTAGGAGTCGGGAAGATAACCGATCCGTCGCGGTCGAGTTTGTCTACGATCGATACGTTTGGGTAGAAGTTCGTTGGTCTCAAATAACCCCAGAACACGGAGAGTGGGAAGGTTTCCGAACAGCTTTAGAAGATCTAGGCTGTGACATCTATATCAACGAACTTACACAAGAGGAACTACAAGAGTTGGAAAACACAATCACCAAACCAGCATCAACTACACCACCCCCATCACCAAGTACAAAAAGCAACGCGTCTCTTGGAGCAAGATCGTCTTCTCCATCACAACAAGGAACCAATCTAGCAGTCGCCACAGAAACATTACGTTTAGGAGCAATGGCGACCCTCACCTCTCATGTCCAATCTCAAGCAACCGCGGGAAGTCCATCTGGACAACCAGTTTATTCGCTCACTACTTCACCTATAGCACCAACAGTTACGGCCTTTCGAGCCCTTACTGACCCTCAAAACCAAGCACCTGCCCCACACGCTCCTACAGGAGGAGGTGGTGGAGGTAATGGTGGAGGAGGAGGTGGAGCAGGACCACCTTTTGGAAACCCGCCAGCACAAGTACCAGCAGCGCAAGCACCCGTACCAGCGGCACACGACAAATTCTGCGGCAATCCACCTGCGGTCTTCGCGGGTGATCGAGAGAAGGCAGAAGAATTCCTCATGCAATGGAGCTTATACGAAGGAATCAACTCAACTCATTCCATCATGCGCAGTCCCTATCAAAAAGCTATGTTATTTCTCACCTACATCCAGGGTACTGCCGTAACCGAATGGGTAGGGTCAATGGTGGCTTGGCTACGAGTCCAAGTCGACGTCAACGGACGAGACCCCCTTGATAACTGGCTGTGGTACAACACCCATTCATCGTTCATGCGACAATACGCAGACACCCTCAAAGAAGAGAAAGCCCAAACGGAATTAAGAAGGGGCATTCGAATGGAAAGAGGGGATATTGATGCGTACGTGGCAAAATTCGAACAACTGGTCAGATATGCTGGCTACAACATAGATCAACCAATGGTTCTTGATCTATTCGCAAATGGATTGCCAAACAAACTGCAAGAAACCATTTACCTTCATGACAATCCCACAGATTACGAGGATTGGAAACGAGCAGCCATTAAACGTCAAGGTCAATATCTCCATTTAAAGAACAAAATTGATCAGTACAAAATACAACCTCGACCATCACCACCAACTCAAACCAATTGGAGACAGTTTAGACGCCATCCAGATGCGATGGATACGTCTGCCGATCGAGCTAGAGCACGAGGACGACTAGCGCATGCAGAAGACGCATTGGCACAGCCAAGACCATATCTCAATAATTCGCAACCACCTTTCAAACCTCGCGAGGGATTCTTACGAAGGAGACAACCTCCCGATCTCAGGGAAGTAATTTGCTATAACTGTCAAAAGAAAGGACACCTCAGTCGCAATTGCTCCCAGCCACGTCAACCACGAAACCCACCTAGACCCTTTAGCAATTCCAGGGGTATAGAAGTGGTGGATGATCGCTCTGAGATAGGAGAAGATCTCCATATCGCTCAAATGGTGGCTGATAATCGCACCACCGAAGAAAGGAAGAATGATTGGTTGCGAACTGCGGCCAACGAAACTGAGGAATTTAAAGCCATGGCAATGCAGGAATTGATGGGGAACAAGGATTTTGGGGACGCCTAAACCCGACGGCCTGGGTGAGGGCTCTATGTTGTAATGCTGTATACATAACTCGCTTCCGTTCTATGCGAATTCCAGTATCGATCCGAACCAGCAGCAACAAGGCCGACATAAAAACATTAGTAGACTCTGGAGCAACAGATAATTTCATAAATCCACGGTTTATGAAACGAATGGGGTTGGGCGCGGCTTTATTGCCAAACCCAAAACAATTATTCAATATCGACGACACACTAAACAAAAAGGGATCAGTCACCCATTTTGTTGATTTACAAATATTGACAAAAGGAATTATCAGGAAAATGAGATTCCTCCTAGCGGATATCGGAAAAGAAGATCTTCTTCTTGGATATCCATGGCTCAGTACTTTCGAACCAAAGTTCAGTTGGAAGCATGGCACAATTGACGAAAACGTATTACCAATTGTAATCAAATCATGCCATCCAAAGATCAACGTCAATGTGGTAGTGCGCTTACTCTCAGATGTCGCAAAAGACAACATTGTCGCGAAATTAGGGGAGCATAGCTCTATCAAAGGAGCTGCCACTGATCTCGCCATAGCCGCAGGACCCAAAGAGAAAATCCAAATACCGGAAGAATACAACGACTTCAAAAGGGTTTTTAGCGAAGAAGAATCCCACCGATTTCCCCCTACAAGGGAATGGGATCATGCTATCGAACTCAAAACCAATGCTCCAGACCATATCAATTGTTCTATATACGAATTATCCCAATCGGAAGACAAACCATTACGGGATTTTATTACGGAACAACTCAATAAAGGGTACATTCGACCCTCTAAATCGCAGTATGCCTCTCCGTTCTTTTTCGTCAAAAAGAAGGACGGAAAACTACGCCCAGTACAGGATTATCGGCGTATCAACGAATTCACAATCCGCAACAACTACCCATTACCATTGATTCAAACCCTCATCAAAGACCTTAGCGGTGCACACATATACACTAAACTCGACGTACGGTGGGGATACAACAATATCCGCATCAAAGCGGGCGACGAATACAAAGCGGCGTTTAAGACGCCGTATGGACTTTTCGAACCAACGGTAATGTTCTTCGGATTGACGAATTCTCCCGCCACATTCCAAACCATGATGAATCACATATATCGGGACACGATTGCGAAACACGACGCAAAAGGGACCACTATCGGGTTTATATGGACGACATCGGTATTGCTACCCGAACGAACATAGTTGACCATGTCAACGCAGTTCGGGACGTGCTAACAGTAGCTGCGAAGTACGACCTGTTTTTCAAACCGGAGAAATGCACTTTCCACTCGCCGTCTCTTGATTACCTGGGGGTAATCCTTGAAAAAGGGGTAACACGCATGGACCCTGTAAAAATCGCGGGAATTAAAAATTGGCCAATGCCAACCAAGGTGAAGGACGTACGATCTTTTTTGGGTTTTTGCAATTTTTACCGTCTATTCATACGAGGATTTGCGTCAATTGCCAAACCACTAAACAACCTTATGAAGAAGACAACAGAATGGCAATGGGGTTCAACGGAACAACACGCATTTGAAGTATTGAAAGACGGGTTACAAGCGAACCTGTATTGGCACACCCAATATTGACAGACCAATTTGAATTGGAAGTGGATGCTTCAGGTTTCGCGGTGGGAGCGGTATTACTCCAAAAGAAAACTGATGGCAAAAGACATCCCATAGGCTATTACTCCGCAACCCTCAATACAGCAGAACGAAATTACGACATCTACGACCTTGAACTATTAGCAATAGTCAAAGCGTTACGGCACTGGAGGCCTCTACTAGCGGGATCACCCCATAAAATTAAAGTATTCTCAGACCACATGAACTTGCGGTATTGGAGAGAACCACAAAAGATCAGCCGACGGGTCGCGAGGGAAGTACTCGAATTGTCGGAATATGATCTCGAGATTCACCACATAAAGGGGACTGCAAACGGACGAGCAGATGCATTGTCAAGACGACCCGACTATGATCACGGGGAACAAGACAATGAAAATGTCACGGTGTTACCTGATAAAATATTCATACGAACCAGCAATGCACACCGTACAGGAATGCCTAATCAGTCTTTTGCAACGATCACGGTAGAAGAGATGAGGTCAACCAACCACAAAGACGAGCAAAACGAAGACACTATCAAACCTTGGGTAGATCCACACAAATTGAAGAAGATCAACGGGGTATGGTATAAAGAAGGCAGAAGAGTGATTACCAAGGGAAGTGAGGAGCGAAAGTCAATTATTGCTGCTCATCACGATACCCCAGTACATGGTCATCCAGGGATCAGCAAAACTGGCAAAATAGTAGAACGATACTATTGGTGGCCAACAATACGACAAGAGGTATTGGCGTATGTTAGAGGTTGCGCGGAATGCCAACGACACAAAATCAACAATCGCCCTATTAGGGCTTCACTACAACCCATATACCCTAAACCGGAAGCTATGCCCTTCGAGACTATCGCTCTCGATTTCATCACTAAACTACCTGTCGCACAGGGCTATGATTCAATCCTTACGATAACGGACCATGACTGTACCAAGGCAGCTGTGTTCATCCCTTGTAACGAGGAGATCGACGCGGAAGAGACAGCAGCACTATATATCAAACATGTGTTCATGCGGTATGGATTACTGAGCAAAATCATCAGCGACAGAGATCCCAGATTTGCGTCCAAATTCACAAGAGAATTATGCAAACAACTTGGGATCAAACAGAACATTTCTACGGCATATCACCCTCGTACGGATGGACAATCAGAATGAACAAATCAATGGCTCGAACAGTACCTCCGATTTTGGGTAAATGAACGACAAGACAATTGGAATCTTTATCTTCCAATAGCAGAGTTCACGCATAACAATTGGCCTAACGAAGCCACGGGACAGTCTCCATTCTTCTTATTGATGGGACATAATCCTCGTGCTGATTGGAATTCAGCGCCCAGTCCCATGCCGCAAGTGGCGTTGCGCCTTGATCAGTTCAAACAGGCACGGGAACATGCTCAAAAACAAATCATCAAAGCCCAGAAGTCATGGGTATCACATAAAGATACGCCCAAGTTCCAAATAGGGGATCGTGTATGGCTGGAAGGGCGTCACCTGAGGACGCATCAGCCAAGCGCCAAACTTGCGCCCAAACGACATGGACCTTTCCAGATCATCCAGGTGATGTCCCCTGTCAACTATCGATTGGAATTACCCACCAAGTGGAGCATTCATGACGTGTTTCACATCGATCTTCTCACCCCCTATCGAGAGACTTCCTTTCATGGACCAAATTTCCCAAGACCTCCCCCTGAATTAATCGATGGCGAAGAAGAATACGAAATTGAGAAGATTCTAGACCAATGGCAATTCGGCAGAACAAGGCGCAAACAATTCCTTATCAAATGGAAGGGGTATCCAGACTCGGAGTCGCAGTGGGTCAACGCCATTGACGTACATGCCCCTGACGCCTTAGCTGAGTTTAAACGGACTCTGAATTCTACTCCCTCACGTATAAAGATAGGCCATTCACTGGATGAAGCACATCAGTTCTTCCTTCGTCGAACAATGACCACTTCCCCCACTGCTGCCTCCACTACTTCTCAAACCTCTTACCACCTTCCCACTATTAACCAACCTACCTATGCCGAAGTCGCCGCCGCCTTTCAATGCATCGAACCCGGGGATGTCATCCCTGAAACCCCTGATGTATGCGGACACGACGCTGAAGGATTGGAGGAAGACCAATCGAGCGTGGAAGAGGGAGCTCCTACTCGCATCGAGAGTATCCTTGTTCCACAAACGCTTATCAAGATTCCAAGCAACTCCGACATCAGTGACGTGGTCAGAGTTTGTGGAAGTTGTAAGCAAACCGCCCTGTCATGTCCAGGCCATCCTGACGCCGACGACTCCCACATCCACTACGATTGCGGACAACTCATCTATAATTGCACATGTAACAACGACCCCGTCAAAATCCCTCCACCGCCAACGCCTCGATATATTAACGTCGACCCCCCTACCAACGTCATCATGGACCCCGCGACGTCCTGGGGTATTCACATCCGTGCCACCCTCCGAGCTCATGAGTCGGGGTCTGACAAAGAAAACCAAGATCCCCGCCAAGTACCGGAATCCCAGGATGAAGGGATACCACTTGTGCCAAGGAGGACGAGGCGAGGAAGAAGAGCTGGTATGGGACCATCAAAAGAAAGCCCTTGCTTCCCTGACTACCGAGGAGGCGGAGTCACAGCTGACCAACAGCGCGCTCGGGACAAGGCTGACGCCCCCGACGGTTTCGAACTAAACATCCCTCCCAGATTCATCAACTTCCGTATGACTGAGAATGGTCATATTACCGTCGCCAAGTACATTCACGTGATGCCTGGCAATAACCCGATTGTATACGGGTGCATGAAGAAAGGGGGGGAGATTCAACAAGGTGAAGTACATGCCGCTCCTGATCTCGATGACGTGGATAACGACCGCCATTACACGCATGAACAAATGCGGTATTTGCAACAGGATTTCGGTGATCGCCATGGGGTCGACCTGGCCATGGGGCAGATCCCTGATCGGTCGCTGTGGGCGGAGGTCCTTCGATACCGAGCTATTACTAGCCGGTACTCCGAGATAGCGGAGCGCATCACTGCTCTGGAAAATGAGCAATATGTGGTCGGTAACGAAGTCAGGAAGTGTACGCGTCGGCTGGAGGCGGCCAATGGGCTGCAGAGGATCATGGACCAGGAGGTTTCCGTCAATCGAGGTGCGACTATTATTCCTTGGGTTTTCGAACGTGGACGTTCTGCCTGAAAAAGGGGTAATGTCACGGTTTGACATCGTACAGACTATCTATCATCACGCTTACGAGGTCTCGGAGTTCGGGACGCTTACTATACGGTTATGACTACGATAGTAAGCCTCAATTAGTCATGGACACTGACGCGTCGCCGGTACTTGGGTTCACCAGTGTTTCAGGTATTATTAGAACGGACAATGACTCATTACTAGTATAGTTGTACTAGGGTTTGGATTCGAAGCTGCGCTTTAAAGCCAGCGAGTAACTGTATATAAACCGTAGTGTTAAGACCAAGGCTCTTCAGCTTGGTCTTCTTGAATCATCACCATCGTCTTCTCCTTGTCTTCTCTTCACGTCTTTCCAATCAATCGATTGAAGCTTATCCCTCGGGATACCCTAGTGTCTATCAAAGCGACCTAGTGGCTGTGCAACTTAGCTAAGTTGCCCGTGATTGTCAAGATTCATCCGTATACTCGAGTATCACGTCACAGACTTGTTCAAGTCGAACCAGCATTAGGTGATAACGCTACACTAGACTCAAGAAGGCGTGGAAGGGGGCGTAAACTGCAGTACCTAATCAAGTGAAAAGGCTACGCCGACTCGGACAACCGGTGGGTCTCGTGGGACGATGTGCATGCGGACGAAGAGATAAGGAAGTACAAACAAACCCATCCAACTGCCGAGACTCACATAAAAGCAGTCTCAACAGGACCTTTAGGAGACGCATCCTCTAAACCCACTCCTAACATGTCCCATGTCCCACTCACCATCATCAACCTTGACCTCCCTTACACCGGAGAGCTCACCACGTACGATGACAACAACAATGTGGACGACCCATTCTGCTCTGCAGTCGAACACGTCAGAGCAGCAGCAGAACGCGACCAGGACAAGCGAGAACAACAAGAACGAGACCTGGCCGAGGCTCGCTGGCGATTCCCCACACCCGCAAGCGGAAGAGTGGAGACAGATGAGGAGGGACTACGGGTTGTTGAAGGAGGTGATGACCTCCTGGCGGCTGGATCAGGTAACGAGGATGACGCCGAAGGAGAGACGGACGAGGATACAGAGGTTGATGAGGCAAGTATCCTCCAGCCCTCCACCGCCTTCACGTCCACCACCGCTGTCGACCAGTCCAGCAGTAACGGATCCTCCGAGGGATCATACCACGACGCCAACATTATCTGCACCAGGTGCGATAACCCCCAAGATTACTGCCACTGCGCTCCCATGTGCATCCCCCCACGAATCACCAACGAGGAAGAAGAAAACGTCGATGTTACCAATGAAACCGTGGATGACGAAGGACGAGCACTACTGACTGCTGTCGTCTACGGACCGACTGCGGAGGAAGGGTATGCCATGCGAGGGCTACCATCTTACGCCGAGGCACGAGACACATCACCCATCCATACGCGCCGAGGCGCCCTTTCCGTACCCTATCGCCTACCCCCAGCGGCTTCGTCCTCAACAACGGGATGAACTGGGTGCCCATGGTCATCGAGCATGAGGGGCGTCGCATTCCTGCCCGATATGTGCGGGTGCGAATGTGCGATAACCCGGAAGTTTTCGGGACCATGGGGCGCCACACGCCAGTATACCGAGGGGAGATCCACGCGGAACCCTGCCGAGATATGGGACCAGCCGCTGAGTATTCCCGTGAGGACTTACAGTACCTAGGTGCTGACTTCCGGGGACGACGCCAGGTCGACGAGGCCCTTGCTTGGCTAGGGGACATCTCCCTGGCAGCCGAAGTAAGGCGCTACCGCGCCTCCCAAGAAATCATCAAAGAGCTTGAAGTAGCGATCAAGCGGCTAGAGGACGATATCTTCGTCCAAGTCGACCGCGCTCGCCACTCGGCCAAACGGTTGGGGAGGGCCCATGCCATTCTGCGGGTACGAGACGAACACGAGACAGACGTAGGACTAACAACAGTACCTAACTGGGTAGTGGAGCGAGGGCGCTCACCCTTGTGAAGGGGGTGATGTAACGTCCCGGGTCATAACAGGTATCTGACCTAACCGATAACCGAGGGGGCGTGATCAAGGGGACGCTTACTGTACAACACATGGCTGACTGATCCCGTTACTGTACGATGACTGATGACTGACTGATGGCTTACTGACGGATTACTGTACCATGACTGATGGTTTACGATACGATGACTGTACACCTGTGGACAATTACTTAGCAGACTAGTAGTAGTGGCGGTCTCGCTGACAAAGGCGGATCGCGCTAGTAGGATATAAGGAAGCTATCGACTGTTGTAGTCGATAGCTTGGATTTCTTGTACCATTCTCCACTTGTTATCAAACGTGTTCTCTCTCTCTCTCATCCTTCGGGATCGCGGTTCCTATACGGAACAATCGAACAAGAACTCCGCCTTTGCGCGTTGAGATGTTACTCTGCCTTCGTGCTAGAGTTGGGAATTCGCTAAGTCATCGCGTTCACCCTTTAGCTGCCTAAGTCAGGCTCACGTGCTGCTCGCACGTAACATCCTTGATCTGGTTGTCTGTATGCTCTGCCAAGCTGCTCGAATGGTCGAGGAGGTGGTTCGTTGTAATCAAAGTCGAATCCTCCTGGCTGGTCTGGCTGGTCTGGCTCATCTGGTCCCATGGCTCGTCATGCGGCTTGTAAATCTTCTGGGTCCATGTTCACGACATGGCCCGTTCTTTCGTCGATGACCAATGGGACTGGTTCTTCGATCTGTGTTTGAGTGGCCATTCTGATTGGGTCAGGGATGTGTAACATAGCTGTTTGAGTGATGATTTCCTCAACAGCGGGTTCTTCTTCTTGGACGTAGATGGTCTCTGGCTCGTTTTCTATGGATGGAGTCTGGACTCGTTCGCTCATGTGGCTGGTGTCCGTTCTTGCTGGTGTCCTGTGTTGGAGTTCTGGAGATAGAGGTTCCAAATGTATTTCTTCCTCTGGTGCTCCGTCGATTCTTCCTTGTTCTTCAATGTTTCGCGCTTCTGATAGTAGGATATTGCAGTTGAGGTCGTCTCTGGTTGGTCTGGCTGCCTCAAAGTATTCTTGCATTCGGTTCCACCTGAGTTCTACCCAACAACACCTTTCGTGATGAAAGATGATAGGGTGAAATTGTTGGGCTGTAGCTGCTTCGGCGTAATAACCGGTATTGAAGTGTTCTAATACTCCACTTCGTCTGTCATCTGGAATTGTCCTCCAACGGACTCGATTGATGACGTATCTTGCAGGGGCGTCTCTTTCCCTAGAACTGATTATGAAGGGCTGGAATTCCCAACCGTCTTTGGTGGTGATTGGCGCCACGGTGTGTGAAGGGAGCTTGACTCTAATGTTACGATTGTGGTCTGACTTAGACCCTACACGCGATGGCAAGTAACGTGACTTAGCAATACGCGTCAACACGCGAAGGTGTGACTTGTTCCAAGGACTCTTGAAAGAGCCTTCCTAAGAGAGATGACTCGAGGCGAGAGAGAGAGAGGAACCTCGACTAGATTCGAAGGTGGTACAAGAGAGTCAAGCTGTCGACCACATCAGTCGACAGCTACCTTATATCCTATCTTGACTGTACGCCTTCGTCAGTGATACAGCCACTACTACTAATCGCTTGGTAATGTCCACTAATACAAACACCACTACTACTACCCTCAGTCATCGTACAGTAATAGTATCAGTAATCCTCAACGTGTTCATGAGTAAGTTTCGGGAGCGACTCGTCATCCCGCTTACGAAGGTTAACGATGGCAGATCGTGACACACTCACATTCTGAAGAGCCAAGAACAGGTGTCATCAGCAGGCTAGAAATGCAGTGAGGCACCACAGCCACTCACTTCCTGAAGAGCCAAGGACAGGTGTCATCAGCTGTGATGAGTGCTCACTGTTTATACGCAACAGCAAGGCTCAAGGTCACAAGGATCAGGGTGGCTGATGTCGAACCAAACAAGGAGTAGAACAAGGACAAGGAACTATGGACCACGAGTAGCAAAACAAGGATGAGGAACAACCCAATGGTGGGAAGCTGCTCTGAAGACAAGAAGGTACAAGTGGGGATGTCGCAAGTGGACAGTCTGAGGGACTGTCTGTTACATTGCTCCAGCTTATATACCTGAATACATGGTCTGTGCGTACTTTAGGGGAGGCCCAACTCCGCTCCACGGGTGGGCCCATGGAATACTCTAGAAGCGTTCTAAAGATAGCATGGAATGTGCTGGAAGGTTTCTAAGTATATCGTCCAATGGCATTAATCCCTGACAAGCTCCGCTCGTCAGGTGATTGATCAACAATCTTCGTTTACCGATCAACGGACTTTGTTTATCAATCAACAATCTTTTGTTGATTGATCAACAAACAAGTCATGTGAGGTCATCTGACCTTTCGCTTGATAAGTCCCGGTT
Organism: Lactarius quietus; assembly: GCA_015025155.1. Lineage (NCBI taxonomy): Eukaryota > Fungi > Basidiomycota > Agaricomycetes > Russulales > Russulaceae > Lactarius > Lactarius quietus. Next base: position 13,500 of record WITN01000608.1, read on the forward strand.
CCGGACCGGGTCTTTCTTGAATAGGAAGGAAAGGATTATCCAATCCTTTCACGCGCGTCATCTTGGCTAGTTCCACTAGTCCATTACTTCGTATTCCTGAGTTTGTGCGCGCGTTCCCTTGCGCATTCCTGGGTATTCTGGATAAGTCACGGACCGAGGCATAGGTTCGTGACATCAGCAGGCTAGAAATGCAGTGAGGCATCACAGCCACTCACTTCCTGAAGAGCCAAGAACAGGTGTGATCAGCAGGCTAGAAATGCAGTGAGGCACCACAGCCACTCACTCCCTGAAGAGCCAAGAACAGGTGTCATCAGCAGGCTAGAAATGCAGTGAGACACTACAGCTACTCACTTCCTGAAGAGCCAAGGACAGGTGTCATCAGCAGGCTAGAAATGCAGTGAGACACCACAGCCACTCACATACTGGAGAGCCAAGAACAGGTGTCATCAGCAGGCTAGAAATGCAGTGAGGCACCACAGCCACTCACCTCCTGAAGAGCCAAGGACAGGTGTCATTAGCAGGCTAGAAATGAAGTGAGGCACCAGAGCCACTCACTTCCTGAAGAGCCAAGAACAGGTGTGATCAGCAGGCTAGAAATGCAGTGAGGCACCACAGCCACTCACTCCCTGAAGAGCCAAGAACAGGTGTCATCAGCAGGCTAGAAATGCAGTGAGACACTACAGCTACTCACTTCCTGAAGAGCCAAGGACAGGTGTCATCAGCAGGCTAGAAATGCAGTGAGACACCACAGCCACTCACATACTGGAGCCAAGAACAGGTGTCATCAGCAGGCTAGAAATGCAGTGAGGCACCACAGCCACTCACTCTCTGAAGAGCCAAGGACAGGTGTCATTAGCAGGCTAGAAATGAAGTGAGGCACCACAGCCACTCACTATCTGAAGAGCCAAGGACAAGTGTCATCAGCAGGCCAGAAATGCAGTGAGATGCCACAGCCACTCACATACTAGAGAGCCAAGGACAGGTGTCATCAGCAGGCTAGAAATGCAGTGAGACACCACAGCCACTCACAGGCTGAAGAGCCAAGGATAGGTGTCATCAGCAGGCTAGAAATGCAGTGAGGCACCACAGCCACTCACATTCTGAAGAGCCAAGAACAGGTGTCATCAGCAGGCTAGAAATGCAGTGAGGCACCACAGCCACTCACTTCCTAGAGAGCCAAGGACAGGTGACATCAGCAGGCTAGAAATGCAGTGAGGCACCACAGCCACTCACTTCCTGAGGAGCCAAGAACAGGTGTGATCAGCAGGCTAGAAATGCAGTGAGGCATCACAGCCACTCACTTCCTGAAGAGCCAAGAACAGGTGTGATCAGCAGGCTAGAAATGCACTGAGGCACCACAGCCACTCACTCCCTGAAGAGCCAAGAACAGGTGTCATCAGCAGGCTAGAAATGCAGTGAGGCACCACAGCCGCTCACAGGCTGAAGAGCCAAGGACAGGTGTCATCAGCAGGCTAGAAATGCAGTGAGACACTACAGCCACTCACTTCCTGAAGAGCCAAGGACAGGTGTCATCAGCAGGCTAGAAATACAGTGAGACACCACAGCCACTCACATACTGGAGAGCCAAGAACAGGTGTCATCAGCAGGCTAGAAATGCAGTGAGGCACCACAGCCACTCACCTCCTGAAGAGCCAAGGACAGGTGTCATTAGCAGGCTAGAAATGAAGTGAGGCACCACAGCCACTCACTTCCTGAAGAGCCAAGAACAGGTGTCATCAGCAGGCCAGAAATGCAGTGAGATGCCACAGCCACTCACATACTAGAGAGCCAAGGACAGGTGTCATCAGCAGGCTATAAATGCAGTGAGACACTACAGCCACTCACTTCCTGAAGAGCCAAGGACAGGTGTCATCAGCAGGCTAGAAATACAGTGAGACACCACAGCCACTCACATACTAGAGAGCCAAGGACAGGTGTCATCAGCAGGCTATAAATGCAGTGAGACACCACAGCCACTCACAGGCTGAAGAGCCAAGGATAGGTGTCATCAGCAGGTTAGAAATGCAGTGAGGCACCACAGCCACTCACTCTCTGAAGAGCCAAGAACAGATGTCATCAGCAGGCTAGAAATGCAGTAAGACACCACAGCCACTCACTCCCTAGAGAGCCAAGGACAGGTGTCATCAGCAGGCTAGAAATGCAGTGAGGCACCACAGCCACTCACAGGCTGAAGAGCCAAGGACAGGTGTCATCAGCAGGCTAGATATGCAGTGAGGTACCACAGCCACTCACATACTAGAGAGCCCAGGACAGCATCAGCAAGTTAGAGACACAAAAATGCACTACACTGCTGTCATCAACAGGCTAGAAACCAAACAAAAGGCACTGCAACCACTCACTACCTGGGGCAGAGATTACAAGCATTGTCACATTTGTCAATCCAGAAAGCTTGAGTCAGAGCTTGCACTCACAATCTAGGAATTCGGCGGCATGGCACACCATCAAACATGAACGATCAATGGAAGCTTTATAAGCACTTGCCCAAATGTACGGAAATGGAATAAGACATTCCCGAATTACTTGTTCCACGTTGAACTTACTAAGGCGATTGACACTGCGGGTTTTGTTCAGATAGTCACTTGCTTCACCCATCAACGTGTGCACTTACCGGCGAAGCGCCGTTTTAACACTTAATTCTATATTACCCCTTTGCACAGCCATGAGCATCAATGCAACGGTATCCTCGTTCAATGCTGCAGCCGTTTCCTCAACAAGACCATCGCAGCGGCTATCTTCCATGTGCATTTCTGCCGAAGTACATTAACGTGTGAACTTGTTATCTAACTGAAGACTCACTCTCTAATCGCACATATTTTGCATCATTACCAAGGGGACGAAGATAGTGATCTTGAAATATTTTCTCCGCCACTTGATAAGCGTTGCTATCCGGGTATTTATCTGGGTAATCCGACACGTCCATTTTGACATTGCGTAAGAACTGGTCATATTTGGTGAACAGTGCAATAACGGGAACTTCAAAGTGGCGTGTTAAATATAGTATAAATCTTTGTAACGACGCACCATTCGGGTCAGGGCAGATCTTGTCATAAAATTTCAGATCGAGCTCTGGTCGGTGGTTGTCCATTGGGACGCAGTACCTCAAAACATGATCGTCAGTCGTCGTGATTGTGTGAACCGGGAGTCCAAACCATATTGCATGTAATTTGTTTCGCAGTCTCGTTTCTCCACACTTGCGTTGAATGAACTCTTTCAATGTCTCGAGTTCCTCCATGCCACCCAACTCTATTCCCATAGAGTCGTGAAAAATATAACCTGGATGATTAGAGAACACAATTTCGTCGTCAATCCTGTGCTCGCCACGCTAGATCCAAGTTAGACGAAACCGAAGAGCAGTACAGTAGAACCTCTCCTAACCCATACCGCTTGGTGGACGACCCAGGGTATGGGTTATGAGGGGGTATGGTTTCCAAGGGAGGTACAAAAAGCGAGGTGAAATTGTATTAAAAATTAATTCCGAATGGCAAGCTAGTACTGTAAAGTATTCCGAGAAGTTGTTGGCTTACTACCATAAGTATTAAAGTGATCCAGGTTAATACTTCGAAAAGTAGTCAGTAATAACAGTAACCACCATATTCCGAGCCTCATTGAGCTGGAGCTGCCTGTTGAATGAGCTCAGAAGTACTTTGTGTGCAAGAAGGTCATTTATCTCATCAATGTACTTACTAATTGTTGCCACTGCCTTGAGAACTTCAGCCCGGGTTGGTCGTGGCTCAAGCGGAATGACTTCATCAACACAAAACCAAGGCTACCAGAGTACTAAGGAAGAAGAGCAGACAAAGAGCCAACTCTGAGTGAGAGTGCCGGTGTGTTCAGCTTCAGTGCTGTGCCAGGTACATGAGGGCTAGGCTTGGATCCCAAGACCTTGGGATAGACACAGGTACCCATAATGGGATGCCAGGTGTAGGTATTGTTGTTTCAAAGCAGAGTGGAAGGTCATAGCAAAAGTTCATATGCGTCTACAACACTTAAAATCCAAAAGGACACTCGGAAAATGTGCAACCTCACTGCTTATCTAACAAAATTATGACTAATATCTATGGGTTTTGCGGACAAAGGGCTATGGGTTATGGATTATTGCGGACCTATGGGTTTTGGTACGCAAATCCCCGCCCACCAAATCGGTGGACAGATCGAGCTATGGGGTATAAGGAGTTATGGGTTATCTGACGTATGTGATAAGAGGGGTTCTACTGTAGCACCGTTACTAACATTCACTGACGGATCAAGTTTAACCTGGTCGGTGGTGAGATCATACTCGCAGACGAAGGCTTAGACCACGTACCTCCTCCTCTCCGCGGTAAATAGTGGGACTCTCCGTTGTTTCACAGACACGTTGTAGGATCGATGTCTTTCCTGCATTTGCCCTTCCCACGACCAGAACTCGGAACTGGAACTTTGGAAGACGACTCGGACGGGTTTGTTCGGCATTCATTGTGCAATTGGTGCGATGGAGTTTGGGAAAGCAATAGTCGTTGATCGATTTCCTCGATCGATGGTCAATCACGTGTCCTTTCTCACACCAACATTCCCTTTTTATCCGGCGACAAGCAAGCCGACAAGGATACACAATCCCGCTCACGCTTGGATGAGCTCCGATTCTGTCTCTCTGACTGGAAATCCATCCACATCTCCCTGCGTTGAATATTGCCATGGCTGAATATGCCCCCGGCTTATCACACATCTCAAACTCAACTGCACCATACGCAATCCGAGTGCATGAGAACGCGATAACTTGTTTATTTACCTCTTTACCATTAATCCTCAATGACTTTTACTTCCCCCCAGCGAGGATACACAATGGTTGGCTAGCAGCGGGCAAGTTACAGTAATTGTAACAACATTTATCCATTTTTCGAATCCATTTCCGTGCGCGTTCGGGCACAGAATGAACGATGTCAAGAAACGGGCTATTCACATGGGAACGATCATAGCAACCGCCACTCGTGATCAATACATATGTTCCAACGACGTATTCACCCAACACTGAGAAGCCAATAACACGGTAGATGAACCACGCATTCCTCTGGCACAGTCCTCAGTTGGTACAACGTTTTGATCAAGTCAGACCAGTATCAGAACGGACGATCTCATTCTCGATAGCACTCACCTCGTTAGTGTGCCTCGTAACCGAAGGATAGAGTTCCACAAGCCAAGTCGAGGAGATGAAAGTGTTCATTCATCCAGGATCCGCACAAAACCAGCTTCACCCCCCGCAGCGTGATGAGTCCTGGGATGGCGCATACGATACGACACCGAACGAGGAGGCCCAGTCGCCATCTTACTTCTACTAATTGTTTGATCCGGTCCAGGCACCACTGGCGAGCACTTCCATGAAGCAGGTGCCGTTCTTGTTACTAAGAGCAAATCTGAAACTATTCAAGAAGTGGAAACGTTGGGTCCTTCCCAATAAGCCAGATAATTCGGAGATCGCATTCTCGTCGTCTGATTGAACATTGGTCAGGAAGAGCGTGATAACGTTCGTGAGACTGGACGAACAAGGGTAACCGAGCATCCACGAAGCAGATCTGGATTGAATGTCATCGACTCATCGGCAACCCATTCCCTTCAAGTTGCCACATAGACGCTGCTTAAACCTGCATCAGCTTCGTAGCCAACGTTTTCTGGCCTGTCATAATCACAGTGTTGGATGTGGGCGGATATCAGGACCAAAATCCATGGCTTACGAGCTGGTATTATCGTCGGCAAGGGGAACGGTAACATCCTTATAAACACCCTGATAGGCCGGTCACGTACCGAATCCAGTGACCCCCTTCAGCGCAGCTTCTGCAATTAATGAGTCTGTATGGGCGCTGACCATGATGTTCGTTCTGCACCAAGTGTTGGAGTGATATCTCGGCCAGATGTAGATGCCACGAACCGACAATATTCTTCCACGTAGGGCGCCATCCTCATTTGACCACGCTCAGCGTAGAAATCTCTCAAAAGCACCTCTTGTAATCTTGCCACGTACGTTGCACAATCCCAGGTATTCGTTCGGTGCCGAAGAGGATCTGCCGACCCGAAACTGCATGAAAGGTATCTGAGTATGCCACGTCAAACACAGCCAGAAATGGGTGGGGAATATTTACGCTGATGAAGTAGCCAGTAGGTAAGACACCTTCGTGAACCTTGTCCCGTATCCCGGGCAGTATTAACCGTCCTAGTCTTGTTCATATGGTCACTAAATCGTAGCCGAGTACGCTATCTAAACGCCGAACCAACAGCAAAACCGAGACACTGAAAACCTGCGAGGTATGCTTCAGTGCAGTTTAAGAGGTCTCGAGTTGTTGTTCCCAAGGCTTGCCTTGTTATCTGTACCCGGCCTGTTTTCTCTGCCCACGCGGCGCGTCTCCGATCAGCAGTCCACTTGAGTGGGATGCTATCCGATGTCTCCTTCTTGACGTTCCTCAGGGCCTGCTCAACAGAATGGAGGACACACAGATATCGTATGTTCGAAGGGAAGGCGGCATAGCCAACTAGCATCGTGCCGTCACAGGCGGTCTCGCTTGCTCGCTCGCACCGTGCTGTCCTGCGCGGGCAAAGTGGTTGCAGACGCCCTCAGCACGGATGGGACTGATGATGATGTCCTGCCGCACAGTATTAGAACTGATAATCGCGAGCTATAGGGTAGATCGCGACGGTACCGGACGGGTATGATACGTCGGACGGGTCAGACGGGCCCCCACGTCCATCAGACGCGCGCTCGACCTCAACGAACACGAAGGGAGCAAGGGAGTCCGAAAAGATGCGGCGGAGGTAGCCGACGTGGGAGGCTGCGTTTCGAACGTTAGGAGGGTGATGGAACAAAGAAGCTGAGTGCTATGCACAGGTTGCTCTACTCTGTGATAATGGAGCCTCATTCGATTGCATCTATGCGCACGTGGTGATAGATCGGCGTCGTGAACTGTCACTGTGGCTAAAGGGCATCCCGTCTCGTGCGAAGATGCTCTGGACAGTGCCTGAACCTGGCAGGACGACTCGGACCTATGCGCTCTCATCCACCCAGATAGCGGGATGATGGGTCCCCTCGAAGCCATGTGTCTTAGTGCTTGTGTAGTTAAACAGCATGACCGACACGAAGTGAGCAGTCCAGCGACTGGGAGCATGGGAATCGACCTCGCAGTCGACGGCAGGGATGGACATCAGTCGGAAGTCTCGGAACGGAAAACGGACATCTGCGGAGTCAATTCACGTACAGTAATCACAGTCCAGCGCTCACGGCTCTCAGCGACGTCTCATTGCGACGGTTCCTAATCCATAGCAATGAACAGTGTACACCTACGTCTATCTAACATAATTGAGACCTCGATCACTTTCACACTGCCACTTATGCACTCTCCCCCTTCTTCACGCAATCACCTCTTCTTAGAATGTCCACAAACGGTCTGCCCAGGTCTGTACCTCCATTTTTTCTTGCCACTCTTTACGGATTGGTGGTTCACTGAAATGCATATTATTCCTGCCCGCGATCCTTTCAATTCCCTTCGCTGCACAAATCAGCTCTTTTCTTTCCGTATTTTTTTGGCCTCCAATATGCCCGTGGATATTTCTTGCATTTGGCTTGCTCCAAACCTTCATCACGAGTACTGATCCCACTTTTCGTTCAGGGCTGAGTTCTTCTCCCCGCGAAAACTCTCCATCAACTACGTTCTGTGAACGTCAGAGCTCCGCCCGTGGCCTATCGACTTCCTTCATTCCAGGGCTCTTACAACGGACAGCCCACCCAGAAGGCTTCCACGTCATCTAATCACCAGAGGCACCAGCAGGCACACTCTCGCAGTCAGTCCCGCCTGCTCCTACATAGCGCCATTTAGTATTGGGCTGTGCGCGACCAGTACCACGTAACGTTTAATCACAGCTCATCTCTCTGAGTGCTTTCTAATGACTCCCAAGCTAATCGCGGAAATCCACCAAGCCTATTCCGTGAGTGCGGGCATATCGGGAGTGGTATATACTGGGACAGTAAGTTCAGGTACTGTCTCTAGGTCTACGCAACTTGAACCCAGCTCTCTCCCTCAAGGATTCACTCTCGAGCTTCCCCGTAGCGAAGAGCCCCCCAACCCCTGCGCGTTGGAGGTGGGCCAACTGGGATGTAACGTTGCGACATGACATGGACCTCATGTCCTGGAGCTTTACTGCATGAAGCTTGATCGCGTGATCCCACCCAGGCACCCAGCAGCCTCTCCGAAACTCGAAGTCCGGCACAACGACTTTTCCAATTTTCTTTCCTTCTCTCCGTGGTGCCATCCAGCGAACACTTTCCTCTTACAATCCCGGTGATCGCAAACTTCGATTAACCTTGTCTCTGCAACTCTTCCCGCCAAGTCCTCACACCCGCGCATATATGCGGCCAACGCCTCCTCAGTCGCTCGGCTTCGCCGCTCAATCGCCAATGAGTCAGTCTGCTAAGGCATGGACCCCTGCCCACAGACGCCTACACCTGCATCTACACCCGGTCCTGACCCGCCTCCGTCGTCCTCCCCAGCTATCAAGTCGTCTATGCGGAGGCACGAGAGGGAGGGAGAAAGTATTGAGAACGCGGAAGGTGAGAGCAGCCCGAAGCGGTGGAAGATCGAACCTACACCGACACCGACACCGACACCGACACCGACCTCCTCACCGTCCGCACCTGCGCCCACTCCTGCACCTGTGGTAGTTGAGACACAGGAAACAGTTGGCGTCGGCAAGACACCCGCCACACAGTCAATTGAACTACCAGCTCCGCAAGTGCAACCAACCCCCAAAGTACCAGTGAAGTCTCGCTATCGCCGCAGCAGCAGCCGCGGCCCGAAGACCCCAAATTCGCAACCCGCGACTCTGCGGCGCAAGATTGGGATACAGCATATCGAGCTGGTGTACAAGACCGCAGGCGCAACAATGCCGGATGTGTTTTGTGTATTCGCCGTCTACTACTGTTAGAATTGACATTGACGCGAACTACGGAAAGGCGAGATCGATCCTCCTTTGACGCGCGTAGTGGGATTCCGCTTATTCCGGCGTGTATGGAACTAGTTGGTGGTTGGCCATTGTGAACAGGAGCACAATGCGGCGCTCGATTCTTTAATGTGTGTCGCCTTGCGCGATCGCGGAAATGCAGCAGCGTCTCTCGGCTGCTCGGTGACACTCCCGTCTCTCCTCCCACTGTTGTGCTTCTTTCCCCTTGCTATTATGGTTATGCAGCCTGTGTTTTAATTATGCAGCATTACTCCAGACTCTTCACCGGTTTCCGGCTCGTGGTTTCTGTGCCGTGTGTTTGTCGACTTACCCGTACGTACGACGTATTACTGTACGGCGGTTGGAACTTGTGTCACGCCGTTCTTCATTGACTGTTGACCTGACCATAACTCCACCACGTCGTATCTGTCTTAGGGTGTTTATTTTATATCGTGAAGTGACAACGCGGGCAGGAATTTTATTATTATTATTGAGTTATAGTAAATTAGGTGTACGGCAAGGCCCTTTGTTTCGTCTTAGACGCTTATCACTAAACACCCCATGGCCGCCAGCTGCACCTCCCAGGTGGCCAGGCCACCGTTCACATACCCTCCCTAAATCCTGAGGACAACACCTGATCTTTACGGAAATATGCGCTCAAAAAGGCAGACACGTGGTCAGTCAAGCAGGGCGCAAGCAGCCCCATCAGAGCTCTCTCCGGCTGGTGATAACTGGCCAGGCACACTGAGTGATTCGACAGCGGCTGCCACCTGCTCAGTCACAAGCGCTCACCGGTCACCCTTCAACGCTATTGCTCTGCTCGCCTGTGATCGAACTGGCCACGTGCTCCGCCCCGTATAACCTACTACCTTGATCTGCCTTATCTGTCCATTCCAAAGCTTTCCACAACTCCCCGAAAGCCGCTGTCTCCACCTCTACGATACCTGATGAGTCTCCCTCCCGCCGAACGCACGATCGATGAGATCATCGAAGCTGTTGAGCGGTCGGTACACCAATCGGTAGCTGTGTCGCTTCTACTCACCTAAGTGATTTAGATTTCGTATCCTGGTAATTGGTCGTGTCAGTTTATTTCTGTCCTTTCTCCTCGCTCCTTTTGCACTAATCTGTTTTTAGTCTGGCGTTGGAAAGTCATCCTTGATTAACTGTGTATTCGGTATCAAAATCGCGGTAAGATGATGTTACATCATGCTAACGATAATTCATCCCCTTCTGTTGTAGTCTGTTGAAAATGATAAAGTGGGATATGCGGACATTGAAAAAGAATTCGTATCAGAGGAAAACAAACTTTTCGTTCTTCATGATTCTAAAGGCTTCGAATCAGGAGATCATGGAAACTTCGACACTGTACGCAGCTTTGTCGAAGAACGATTGCAGAAACCGCTCCTGAAGGATAGGATTCATGGCATATGGTATTTTTTATTTCTTTTGTAATCTACCGATGCTTCTTTCACCGTCATCAGGCTCTGTGTAGAGACACCCACGGCTGGAGGTCGGGTATTTGAGACGGGAGACGAGAAGCTGCTCGAATTTGCACACGAGAAAGGTGGTACGTTCTAGATCTCTGACTTGCTGGTATTACTCCTCGATGGACCGGTGATCATCAATCAGTTCCCCTTGTGCTCGTGTTCACTCAGTATGACCGGCTAGAGAGGACGAAAGCAAAACACTTGCGAGGAAAACCAAACATGGATAAAACTAGCCTGCGTCACCAGAGTATAGAAGATGCAGAGGAGGCGTTTGAAACCTGTCTGAAGACGCTCAAATTGAAGCCTGACACCCCGATGCCAACTTATGCCAAAGTTTCAGGTATATTTGTGTCATTGTGCTATCAGGTATTGACCTCTTGCCAGTGCGTAAGGGTTATGAGAAATTTGTTTCATCCCTTGTGGAAATCACCGGGGATGTTGCCAAGGCTCGAGTCGAGGGCGACGCTTGGGTGTTATGGGCACTGACACAACGAGCAAGCCTTCCGATCAAAATTAAAGCTTGTATTATGTACGTTTGATCTACGCATAACATTTATCCGTCCATCATTCACCGCTGGAAAGCAAGGGCATCAGTTGTACGTACCCCAAATATCGGCTGCACGAGCTTGAACAACAGTGTTTCAGATTACATATATGCCCTTGCTGGTTCATTGTCTGTTGTTAGACAGTGGATACTCCGCGACTGCCTTAAGAAAGTCCACAACGATATCATCACTTGTTGGAACTTTAAGGACGAGGGCAAGGTACTTGACCGCTGAATTTTCAAGGTACAATAGTTTGATTTATGTACTCATAATAGGTTCTCAAGAGTCCCGAATTTCAAGAATTGATGTTTTGTCTCGTTGATGGCGTCCAGACCCAACCAAGTGCAAAGTATGTGCTGGCACCGTGACACACCACCTGACGAGTTTGACATCGATCTTAGATCTCCAAATGTGGACGAGGCTTTCAAATATGTAACTCTCACCACCTTTGCTTCTGCTTCTCTTGCTGGTGGGCCAGCCGCTGCCTCCGCAAGTGTAGCAGCTCTGCCTGCGGAATGGCTTACCATAACTTTGGAGAAAAATATGTACGCGCTGTTGTCCATCCTTATAACTTGACCTTATATATGATGGGTAGTTCCGAAGCTGGACGAATGCTGGTCACTTACATTGTGGATCTCGTCAAAGTTTTGATAGAACTTTTCGGCATAACTCTCAGAGCTGATTTGGCTCTCACGACACGTCGGGAGGAGCTCCACCAGGCCTTTGAGGCCTATAAAACGTCGCCCTCTTGTCAAAGCATCCACAAGAGCATCCGTTCGAAGAAACGATGGATCGGAGACGATGTTGGCACAGAGATCAGTCACTTGTTGGAGGTGGACAAATACTACGTCTCGGGTTCTTGAATAACTCTGTGGTTATAACAATAAGGTGCCGTGGTTACAAGTGTTATAAGCACCGTTTGTCGGAATTATGGATAATATATGATGACTGTGGGAGGCCGCAGGCCCCCTGAAAATACTGGAGTAACAAAGTCCTCCTCTTCGAACTCCAGCGGGACTCCAGCGGCCATGCCGTCGTCGAAAACGACGCAAAGAGCTGAGCCCACGATGGACGTGTGCGAAGCCTTCGCTCATCCCATCAATGAGCTTAGCTGCAACAAATTGCTTCGGGACAGAGATCCTGAATGAGCCGGACGTCCCATTCGGAACATGGGGAGCACCGGAGACCGTGGCCATTGCCGATGATAGCAGTGGCTCGTTGGAAGATGATGAAGCGCGCGCGGTGTCACATGATCCATTTATGAATGCGCCAGTCGATATGCGCTGATTTCGGCTTCCTTCCGCACCTCGATGTTCAGTCCTAGGATGTCAAGCTGGAATCGACGGCCATAGTGACCATCAACAAAGAGGATTAGCGGGAAAGATAAAGTAAATGTGGAAGGACCGATGGGAAAAGGAACTGGTTCGCAGTTACGCAAACGACGAGAGCTAGGTGTAACGTGAGAAATGACGTAAGGCACAAAGGTAAAATCGTAACTTACCAGGCTGAGTTGAGCGTTTCAGAGACGCGCCTTTCCACTCGTACGGGAGCCTTCACTACAGGCCAATCTCGACTCCTAAGTTTCCACGTTACCCCCTCGCTTTCATGTCCCACCATCTCTGGCGGTTGTCTTGCGCCTGCACAACTCCGGAAAGGTATTGTATGGACTGAAAGAAACGGTGAATTCACTAAGCGGCTACGCCCATCATTGCACGCTTACCAGGTTGGATGGGTTACGCACCCTCCCTTTGACTTGAAATTTTCCACCCAGCAGCCCTCCGTAAAGGTTTGTGGTGAAAAGGTGCATCGTGGGCTCCCGCGCTGCCAAACAATCCAACAACTATTCGAGGCGCAATCGAGGTTCTCGACGCGGGCAGACTTCCCTGTAATGGTGCGTTATCCGTCTTCAGAGTGGAAATTAGAGTATTCAAACGTGAACCAACAGAACCTACTGGGACAACGGGCCTATCAAACTGCCCCCGCGTCACAATGCCCAGAACGTAGTTCGCGCGGTGCCGACCGCACCTGAAAAACCCTGTGAGTTTTTCCTCGGATGTGACAACCACGAGAATGCTACGACCGGCATTTCCAAGATAGGACGATGAGACGAAGAACACAATCCGATCTGGCGCGTGAGAATACGGCAGTAAAAATTCAATGATCATCACGTGATATCCTGGCATGCGCCAGCATGTTTGGCTCTTTCGGGCGGAATACCCAACGCAAGGAAGGCTAGATCGCAAGGTAGATGGGGTATCTGCGTTGCACGCACGGGCGGCAATAAGGGCATGATCACCGAGAGCGTGCATTCCGCTAAGCATGGAATGATAGACTCGTAGCGCAATGACATGTGGGTCAGTCTGCAAACTTGTTCCCTCCACGCAAACGGGAGTTGAGCACGCTGATCAACGCGGAACCAACTGAGGGAGTCCTAGAAGTGTGGGAAAGGACTCGATAAGATATGGAAGTCACAGTACTGGATGAGGTACAGAGGATACGGTGTCGGTGTTCTAGTCTGTCATGGTGTCGGTTGTTGCCATTAATTAAGGATGCGTGAAGGTTGAAAGACCCAATGAGATAATAAATAGGGATGCAAATGTACAAGATGAAAGGGCACAGAGTGAAGTAGGATTCGACGTGCTGGGGAATGTGAGACGACATCTGAGAGGAGGGAAGATTCTTACGATAATCATCATCTTCGAATTCTCTGAAAACGATAAAATAGAGTAGAGTACTGCTTTGTAATCATCTTTCAAGTTAGAAGATAATATACAACAAATGTTTGGCTGGAGTGGCTTTGTGAGAGTACTAAACGCAACAAGAAGGTATGGATCCGCACATGACAGCAGCCTAGCGTGGCCAAGTTTTGAGCTCAGTGATCGATCACTGATGGCTGGTATAGGGCCAAGTAGACCCAGCGCATTCCAGACGCTGCCCCACTCCGGGCCATATACATTCAGCAACTCCGTTATGGAAATATGGAAACCAAGATGGTGCAGTCCCCAGGTTGTCGCCCCGATAGATATCCAAGGCCCTAGCTGGTGCCTGCAGGAAGTCGTAAGAATGTAGTCTAAAGAAAGGGAATCGATTATTACTTCGGTGATCAAGCGCCTGCAAGACAGAGAGAGTCCTACCTTGCCCAAGTCATATGTTACGACTCACCACATCCAGGATAACCGCCGGGAAGGTCCAAGCGTTGGGCACCATATTGGTTACGTTGGTTCCGATTGAGCACATCACTCTAATGTCCTTCCGCCCGCCTCAGAGCCTCATTTTAGCGATGGTTGAGTTAGAGCAGATGGGTGGGCGGCGCCATAAAATGACAATAGGAAATGGGAAGCGCGACCCATAGAGGTGACGGCACGCAGAACGTACGGCAATAGATACCGACGTTGGTACGACATACTGCGCATTCCTCGAAATGCCTTCGAGCGGGTGAGCTGCCTAGTTAAAGGGTCAATCAGGTGTGCAACGACAAATAGGGAAAAGGGAAAGGGAGAGGAAGAAACATCCAGTCAGGGTTGGATTGGGACACCAGGACGTTAGGGAACAGGTTCTCGGACCTGAATAGACGAGCTCGGCACGGAAGTAAGTCAGAGATGTAAACAATTGCCTTATAACTCCTGAGAGATGTCCACATTACGGCAGAGAATGAGCAGGAATTGAACGGCACAGTCAATCTAACAGTCGTGAGTCAAAAATAACAAGTAAAGGCTAAGTCACTAGCGACGATAAAGCGCAGTGGCCAAACAAGGAGTTTGAGTAATTCTCAAAGCACCTAGCACACGTGTGGAGAGGAGAGAGGGATGTACCATAAATGACAATGAAAGGAACTTCATGCGAAACAAAGGTTGAAAAGAAGAGGACTCACTCGGAAGGTATGGGAGAACGAACGTGTCTCTAGTACGGTTCATAATGATGTACTAATGCTCCTCCGATTCATGGGCCCAGGAAGCAAGCAGATCCGTGGTTTCATCGAAAGCGTCAGAGTTTGGAGGAGCCTCTAACTTATTGACTAATATTTGAGGCCTTTGAGGACTTAAAAGCATGGAGTTCTGTGCTTTGGGAAGGATCTGAAGATGCGATGAGGGTGTCCTAAAGATAAGAGAAAGGCTCAAACTGAGCGAGAATAGAATGTCGGGCTGAAAGTAAGGTAAGTGCTAGCTGTCAGGTGGTGGTACTTTGGAACACTTGCTGTTAAACACGACTGACAGAAAGCCAGAGATAGCAGCGACGGGCAGGGAAGAGGACAATTAAAAGTTGGAGTAAATACTGAAGAGGGTTGATGTGAAAGAGAGAGAGAAGTGGGTCGTCAGTACGCGTCAGTAGTGAGTGGGTGCTGCACTGTATCGTGCGAGTGGCGAGATTGGTCCGAGTTCTTGGCTCACAGCCTTCCATATATAGGCAAGTATGCCTCTCCTTCCAGTACGAGAATCCACTCATTATGGTCGATTGACACCGACCGAGACCTCTTCTTCCTTCTACAACCTGCATGATCCTGCTTCCTGCTCTACGATATATTCCATTGCGTTCGCATGACCAGACCAGCTCTTCTTTCCGTGTTTTTTTTTCTCGCCTGTGACACACCAGTGTGCCCTTCGTACCTGCCATGGATTGTCAGTTTCTTACTTTGGGCCTGTTCCAATCCTTTATCGCGAGTGCTGATCCGACTTTTTCTTTCAGGACTGATTTCTTCTCCGGTTTCTACCCGCGAAGATCCTCCATCACCCTCGTTCCGCGAACGTCAGAGAGCCGCCCGTGGTCGACGTGGTCATTCGAGATAACGGACAACCCAACCCCACGGTTTCTACTACATCTTTTCATCACACCCCTCCTCCTTCTGCCACAAGCCATCTCCAGTCAGATCCGCCGTGCGACCAACCCCTTGACCATATCACTAGCCAGGATGGTAACTTCGTACGGAACCTTCCCAAGTTTCATCCCTTTCTTGGGATCAACAAAACTCTCCTCCGAAGAAACTCTCTGTAGCAAGCCTATTCTCGCATTTAGTCCCGTCCGACCTGCTCCAACATAGCGCCATTCAGCCGTGGGCTTTGCTCGACCTGTACCACGCAACAATCAATTACAGTTCATCTCTGGATGCGTTCCAATTGACTCCCGAACTAATCGCGGAAATTGACTAAGCTCATTCCATGGGTACGGGCATATCGGGAGTCATATGTGCTGGAATGGTCAGTTCGGGCGCTGTCTCCAAGTCTATCCTGCTTGAACCCAGTTCTCTCCCTCAGGGATTCACCCTCGAACGTGCTCATAGCGAACAGCGCCTGAACCCACGTGCGTTGGAGGCGGAGCCCTGTGATGCGACGTCGCGACGTGACATGGACCGCATGTCCTAGGAGCTTCACCTCACTACAACATGACGTGTGATCGAGTCATTCCCTGTATAGGATGCCCTCCCGGCAGCCCTCTCCTAAACCCGAAGTCCGACAATCCTTCCTTCTCTCAGCGACGGCCTCCAGCAATCAGCCTCCCTGCCGCTTACAATCCCGGCGATCGCGACTTTGATCAGGCCCGCCGTGTCCGCCTTTCCGCCAAATCCTCACACCCTCTGTCTGAAAGTGTCATATATGCGGTCAATGCCTCCCTCAGTCGCTCAGCTCCGCCACTCAGTTGCCAATGGACCAGTCTGTTTCGGCATGGACCCCTATGAATCCCTACCGGTCTAGGAGGATCCCGAAGAGGATGAAAGGACTGATAACCAGGAACAAGAGCTCGACCAATGCATTCCTCGCGGGAGCGAGTACGGGCGACTGCCGATGGGCGCGAATAGGAAGCGTATGAGTGGCGACAGCATCACGCCGCTGCGTCTCCTACACTCTCATTGGACCTTGTTCCCGAAGGGTATGATCTCCATTACGACACGCGTTACGAGCGCAACGGCCGTGAAGAATTATTCAACTTCTAACGAAAGAACTCGGGCGACGCGAGACTCAAGTGCGTTGGTGATGATGAGGAGTATGCGCAAATTTTTAATCGCATACAGTCCCAAGGTTAGTTCTACACTCCGGTAGCCTCCAGAACCTGTCTTCAGGCGCGTGATTCACCTGTACATTCGCAGTACAACACGCGCATTAGCAACATTAGCAACGACACCGAGCGCCGATCATACGTATTCGGAAACCGAAACGGTGGACTTGGCCTGCGCACATTCGATGCAGCACGCTTCGAAAACGCGCTACAACAGCTCATATCACCGATCGTAATCAATTGTTCAGATCAACTCTCCTCGTCCCGTCACCTCTCCTCACCAAATAGATTCGCCTTGTCATGAGGAGCCCGTCGATTTCCTAGACGACTCTGCCGCAGCATACTATCATGGCTACTCATCTTCCCATGCTCACACATTCTCGCCCGGTGCACCTATCTGGCCCACGCCTCACAGTCAGTCACACAGCCGCTCCGCCTCTCATCGATATCATCTCGAGAATGAGCCGTGCGAATGGCCTGAAGCTCGCCCTTCCACTTTATAGATCTTCGTTGTCCGTGAGCTCGCCGTACCCGTATCGGTTCGGAGTTATGGGCGCTAATTCAAGGGAACTTTCGCAGATGGGGTTCCAACGTCGTCCGTGAACAGCTTTCTCGACAGATGGAGATCCGCACCCTCAATAATGGTGATTGTCGAGTCGTTCCCGAGGCCGGATTACAATATTCAGACCATCCTACGGAGAAGCAACGCGTTCGGAGGAGACACGGGACAACGCCGAATATGCATACCAGCCCGTCCTTTCTCCACCTCTTAGTTGAGGAATCCGTGGACTGCGTCATCGTGATCGTTCTCGGGACCTTCGCCCGTCCGCCGCCGCGTGTTGAGAGTACACAAGCACGATACACGAGTCCGATTGTTAACGGATGAGTACAGTGCCGGTCGATCCAAGGTGGGCGGGCATCAGTCTGAGCCTCAACATCATGCGCCCCGGCGGGCTGGAGGAGGAGCGTTGACGATAAGGGCAATGCAGACGTCGATATTGGGGAGTGGATTGATGGAATCGAAGGTATTGCAGATCACTTGCCGAAGCTGCTTCATGCTGTAAGTGTCCGTTGCGTTTGCTCCGTGATTGTTCATGCAGGCCTGACCCCGTTTCTAGGCTTTTATGCCACATCGAATCTCCATGGAGTCGATCTCTTGTTGCTCGCTACGCCTTCTCACACAGGCAAGCTCCACTCCCTCTGTCGTACGGGCAGTCCGCCGCAACAGCTCCCTCCCCTCCACGAGTCGGCTGACGATATGATGGGCATCCGCGCCGCCTTCGCCGAACTCAGTCTGGATGCGCCGGCGTGCCTCACGCCCGTCATTTCTGCTCGAGCAGCTATCACAAGGCCGCTGCATGGTCGCGTGATGGATCGCGTTCCAGGAGTAGCGATGTATGCGAGGAACACCCTCGATCGTGCGCTGGACTCCGCTATCGGTGGTTTTCACGCCATCGGGAGTCTCTACAAACGGCGGGGGATGCGCTGAATCGAGGAGAAACGCACGCTCGACGGGGACAAGGACAAGGACCTGCTGCTTCAGTGCGAGGTACTTGGCGTCAGCCAACCTCCAACCACCACAGTAGATGACACATACTCCGACTACTGTACGCCTTAGCCCAACCCAGGCCTGGGTCCGTCCAGGAGCCCCTGCGCCTCTACCAGGGCCGCCTCGCCCCAGCAACATAAGCAGCAGCGGCAGAGACAGCAACAACAGCAGAGGTTTGCAGTGCCTCCTGCAGTCGCAGCGTTCAACGTACTCCAACCTGCCAAGGGCCTCTTCGAGAAGACCTGGGAGCCGGCCGTCGCTGGCGTCCAGCAGGAGTTCGACATAATTAAGGAGGATTTCTTGCGCTCTGAGCGCGAGAAACAGGCCTTTGTCGAGTACTCGCAGTGCAGAGAGTCAGCAAGCATACAGACCCTGCATGCGCTACGCAATTCGCAAGCCGAGCCGAGACAATGTACGCCTGTGCCTATTCTATTCATTTATTTTTTGTGTGTGCTCAGGCTGAGGAGGATGAATGACGCACAGGTGTGGCGAATTTTCAAGATGAGCGGAGGGCGCGCGTGCACCTGGAATGAATACTTGCGGAGATGTCGCAGGTACGTACGCGTATGCCCGGAGCCTTGCTGGCTCGTGTTAAATATAGTCCGGCGTGGCAGATCACGGAGAAATGCACGTGTGGCGCCGCAGCGTGCAAAATATCCCCGACCCCTGCGATGACGACGACGACGCCGACACCGAAATCGACGCCACTGGTGGTTCTTGACGATACGCCGCCTGCGTCTGCGTCTTCCCCGGCACCACCAGCGCCAGCGCCAGTGCCGACGCCTAATACCGAGCCCCGCCTACGTGACGCTCACACCTGCGACTGGACATGGACTTGACTCCGAGTCGTCACCGAGGTCCTTCCTAACTACCAAATCGGAAGTGGATACAGAAGAGGGAGGAAGACGACACTGAGAACGTAGAAGGCAGGAGCAGCCCGAAGCGTCAGAAGATCGAACGCACGCCGACGCCGATTTCGACTCCAACCTCCTCTCCATCTGCGCGTGCACCTGTGGTAGCCGGTACACAAGAGACAGTTGGTGTCGACAAGACTCCGACAACACAACCAGCTAAACTGCCAGAGCAACCGACACCGAAGCTCCTCAGTAGCCATTGCCGCAGCCGTCACCGCAGCCGCAGCCCGAAGACCCCAAAACGCCACCCGCGACTCCGCGGCGCAAGATCGGGATACAGCAAATCGAGTTGGTATACAAGACCGTAGGGAGCACGCTCCAATGCTGAATGTGTTTGTGCGTCCCTCCCTTGCTATTATTGGCAGTAACATTGTCGCTGACACGTCCGCAGTCTTCGGGAAAGGCGAGCTTGATTCTACGATGCGCATAGTGGGCTTCCTGCTCAGCGCGGCGAATTAGTTGGACATTGTGAGCAGGATCATGATGCCGCGCTTGGTGCTTTGGCGTGTAAGTTATGTCGCCGGGCTCGATTCCGGAGATGCGGCAGCGGCAGCGTCACTTGGCTGCGCAGTCACATCCTGGGCTGTTCTTTCTGTGTTTCTGCCTCATTGTACTTTTTTCTTTTGCCCACTTTCTATTATGGTTATGCGCCGCGTTTAATTATATGGCATTACTCCGGACTCTCTGCAATGGTTTCCGGCTCGTGTATATTTGTGGAGGGCTTAGCTCTTTAATTTACGTCATTCCGGATAATGGCATGGCCGCTGCAGTCCCGCTGGAGTTCGCAGAGGAGGTCTTTTTTACTCCGGTATTATCAGGGGGGCTGCGCCTCCCCGCAGCCATCATATATTATTCACAATTCTGACATACGGTGCTTATAACACTTGTAACCACGGCTCCTTACTGTAATAACCGCAGAGTAGTTCAGGAGCCTGAGGCGTAGTATTTGTTCACCTCCAACAAGTGACTGATCTCGATGCCCACATCATCTCCGATCCATTGTTCCTTCGAACGGACTCTCTGGTGGATGCTTTGACAAGAGGGTGAACTTTTGTAGGCCTCAACGGCCAGGTTGAGCTCCTTCCAACTTGTCGTGGGAACCGAATCAACCTTAACAGTTCTTGTAAGAGTTATGTTGAAAAGTTCTATCAAAACCTTGACTAGATCCACAATGTAAGTGACTAGCATTCGTCGAGCTTCGGAACTACCCATGACATATAAGGTCAAGTTATAAGTTATAAGGATGGACAACAGCGCATACAAATTTTTTTCCAAAATCATTGTAAGCCATCGCGCAGACAGAGCTGCTACACTTGCAGTGGCGACAACTGGCCCAAGAGGAGCAGCGGCAAGGGTGGCGAGGGTTGCATATTTGATAGCTTCATCAACACTTGGAGCTCTGAGAACGACGTCAAAACTCGTGGGATAGTATGTGTCAGCACACACTTTGCACTCAGGCTGGGTGCGGTCTGAACGTCGTCAACGAGACGACGCATCGCTTCTTGAAATTCGGGACTTTTGAGGACCTATTAATGATGAGCGCACAAGTCAAACTAATGTCCGCTCGAAAATTCAGCAATTAAATACCCCAGGCTTGCCATCCTTAAAGTTCCAACAAGTGATGATATCTTTGTGGACTTTCCGAAGGCAGTCGCGGAGTATCCACCGTCCAACAAGAGGCAATGAACTAGCAACCGCACGTGTGTAATCTGAAATAATGTTAATCAAGCCCGCGCAGCCAACACCTGGGGTACGTACAACTGATACCCTTGCTTTCCATGGGTGAATTGACGTAAATAATTTTTATGGATCAAAACGTAGATAAAAACTTACAGAATACACGCTTCAATTTTGACTGGGAGGCTTGCTCGTTGTGCCATTGACCACAACACCCAAGCGTCGCCCTTGACTCGATCCCTAGTAACACCCCCAGTGATTTTCGCAAGGTGTGAAACCTGTTCCTCATATCCCGGACGCACTGCCAAACGGTCAATACCAGATAGTACTACAAGGGTACAAATATACCTGAAACTTTGGCATAAGTGGTCTCAGGCTTCAATTTGAGCTTATTCAGACAGGTTTCAAACTGCTCTTTTGCATCTTCGATACTTTGGAGATGCAGACTAGTTTCATCCATATTTGATTTCTCTCGCAGCTGCAATGCTTTCGTCTTCACTAGCCGGTCATACTGAGTGAACACGAGCACAAGGGGAACTGATTGATAATCACCAGTCAATCGAAGAGTAATAAGACAGAGATCAAGAACGTACCGCCTTTCTCACGTGCAAATTCGAGCAGATTCTCGTCCCCCCTCTCAAATACGCGACTTCCAGCCGTGGGTGTCTTTATACAGAGCCTGATGACGGGGAAAGAGGCATCGGTAAATTACAAAAGAGATATAAATACCATATGCCATGAATTCTGTCCTTCAGGAGCGGTTTCTGCAATCGTTCTTCGACAAATCTGCGTACAATGTCGTAGTTTCCATCGTCTCCTGGTTCGAGGCCTTTGGAATCATGTAGAACGAAAAGTTTGTTTTCGTCTGACACGAATTCTCGTTCAATGTCCGCATCTCCCGCCTTATGATTCTCGACAGGCTACGACAGAAGGGGGTGAATTGTCGTTAGCCAGATGTGACATCTTCTTACCGCGGTTTTGATACCGAAAATGTGGTTAATGAGGGATGACTTTCCAACGCCAGACTAAAGATAAATTAGTGCCGAAGGAACGAGGAAAAAAGGCAGGCATAAACCGACACGGCCAATCACCAAGATACGAAATCTAAATCGTTTAGTAGGTGAGTAGAAGAAACGAATCAGCTTCCGATCGGAGTACTGACCGTTCAACCTCTTTGATAATATCATCGAGGGTGCGTTCTTCTTGAGCGGGAGGGTAACTCATCAGGTACGTACGGTAGAGGCTCGGTGGAGGCTGTGGTTTTCGGGATGCTTCTAAAAGGACAGATACTGTAAGGCAGATGAAGGGTAGTAGGGTTTGATTTATACGAGGCGGAGCACGAAGCCCGTCCTGGGAAAGTCTGCCATTACTGGCCAGATAGTACCACAGACTAGGAGAGTGAGCGCTTGTGACCGAGCAGGCTGTCAAATCATTGCCAGGCTAGTTATCATCAGCGGGGATAAGCTTCTGATGGGGGTGCTTGCGCCCTGCTTGACTGACATTACTGACCACGTGTCGGCCTTATTAGGTGCATATTTCCGTAACGATCGCTCTGGATCTGGGGAGAGTGTTAAAGGGACCTGGGTCGTGGAAAAACCACGAAACAAAAGGGCCTTGCCGTACACCTAATTAAAGCAAATAATCCCTACATGCGTTGTCATTCACGAAATAAAATAAAGGACACATATGACGTGGTGGAATTACGGTCAGGTCAACAGTCAATAGCACGAAGAACGGCGCGACGAAGGTCCCAACCGTCCCACAGCAATACATCGTACGTACACAGGGCAAGTCCACAAATATACAGTACGCACATAAACCACGAGCCGGGAAACCGTCGCCGAGTCTGGAGTAATACTGCATAATTAAAACACAGGCTGCGTAACCTGGTAACCATGATAGCAAGGGGGAAGAAGCACAAACCACACAAACACACAACAGTGGGAGGAGAGAGGGGAGTGTCACTGAGCAAGAGACCCTGCCGCATCTCCGCGATCACGCCACGCAACATGCATACACGCCAAAGCATCGAGCGCCGCATCGTGCTCCTGTTCACAATGGCCAACCAGTTTAGTATACGTCATGCTGAGCGGGAACCCCACTACGCGCGTCATAGGAGGATCGATCTCGCCTTTCCAGAGCTTGCTTCAGTGTACGTTAGTGTCAATTCTAACAGTATTGGACGGCGAACGCACAAATATATCCGGCATTTTAGCGTGCTCCCAAGGTATTGTATACAGCACTGGCTCGATCTAGTGTGTCCCGATCTTGCACCGCGGAGTCGCGGGTGGCGTTTTGGGGTCTGGGGCGCGGCTGCTGCGGCGACGCCGGTACTTCGGGGTCGGTTAGTGGTCGGTTGCTCTTGCGGAGCTGGCAGTTCAATTGATTGTGTCGTGGGTGCCTTGCCGACACCAACTGCTTTTTTAACTATCGACTACCACAGGCGCAGGAGTAGGCGCAGGTGCAGACGGCGAGGAAGCCGGTGTCGGTGTATCGGTGTCGGTGTAGGTTCGATCTTCCACCGCTTCGGGCTGCTCCTGCCTTTCGCGTTCTCAACATTGTCTCCCTCCCTCCCGTGCCTCCGCACAGACGACTTGATAGCCATGGAGGATAACAGGGACGAATCAGATCCAGTGCAGACGCCAGTGTGGGAGCGTGGGTGTGGGTCCATGCATTAGGAGACTGGCTCATTGTCGAGTCGATTGAGCGGCGAATCTGAGCGACTGAGGGTGGCTTTGACCGCATATATAGCACTTTCTCACGCGGATGCGGGGACTTGGCGGGAAAAGCTGCGACGACTGGGTTAATCGAAGTTCGCGATCACCAGGATCGCGAGAGGTAAGGTGGCACCACGGAGAGAAAGCAAGATACTTGGAAGAGTCGGTGTGCCAGACTTCGAGTTTCGGAGAGGCTGTTGGGAGGGGGATCACTCGATC
Organism: Lactarius quietus; assembly: GCA_015025155.1. Lineage (NCBI taxonomy): Eukaryota > Fungi > Basidiomycota > Agaricomycetes > Russulales > Russulaceae > Lactarius > Lactarius quietus. Next base: position 37,572 of record WITN01000608.1, read on the forward strand.
ACGCTTCGCGCAGTAAAGCTCTTAGGACATGAGGTCCATGTCATTACATCCCAACAGGTCCGACTAATGCACACGAATTAGGGCGCTCTTCGCTACGTGCGCGTTAGAGGGTGAATTCCTGAGGGAGAAAGCTGGGCTCAAGCTGAGTAGACCTAGTGACAGGGCCCGAACTCACCGTTCTAGCATATGATTGACACTCCCGATACGCCCACACCCATGAAATGGACTTGTTCGATTTCGGCGATCAGCAACGGAGTCATTTGGAGGGCATCCAGAGATATCAGCTAATTGCAAGTTACGCGGGACAGGTCGCGCAAACCCCAAGGCTGCATTGTGACTATGTTGTATGTTGGAGCAGGTCGGACAGACATTGGGGGGGGGGCTCTGACGTTTACGGAACGTTGATGAGAATTTTCGCGGGGAGAAGAACTCAGTCCTGAACGAAAAGGTTGGATCAGCACTCACGATAATGGTTTGGAGCAGGCCCAAGGCAAAAATTGACAACCCAAGGCAGGCACAAAGGGGCCAAGGAAAACCACGGAACAAAGAGCTGGTATGTGCAACGAAGGGAGTTAAAAGAATCGTACAGGGGATCATGCAGTTTGTAGAATGAAGAGGTCTCGGTGTATCCTCGTCCCATAATGATTGACAAAGAAATAATAGAGAATGATTTGGACGCGAGACGGGTGGGTAGAGTGTTGTACTATACGCTACAGTAGGGATGCAGCCGCATGCAGCGATTACTGTACGTGGATGGAATGAACGCTGCGCGAATGAATCCGCCCTGACGCAGCTTTCCGTTTTCCGTCACGGTTCCGAGACTTCCGTCTCACGATGTCCTTCCTGTGAAATTGACATTAAATTCGATGACGCCCAAACATATGTCTACTTATTCTGTTCGATCTCATTGCCATTTCACCACCCTCTGGGTTCAATGACCCCAAGACCCGCCCGAGGCCCATCGTCCTTGTCAAGCCGTACTTATAATCAAACTTTCCCATACCCATTATTTTACTAACAAATAAAGCACAGGCTCATTGGGAAGGGTTTGTACTCGCTCAATGGTTCTGGTGGTATGATCCCGGCGACCACGCGTTCGATTCCCATACTCCGAGTCGCTGGACTGCTGACGCGCGAGGACTTAGTGCTGGTCACGCCTTTCAACTACACAGACACTAGGATACACGGCTTCCAAGGGGCCCATCAACTCGCCATCTAGATGGACGAGAGCGCACAGGTCGTCCCGGGGACTGGTACAGTCCAGATAGACTTCGCGCGTCACACGATGCGCTTCTGCCATGACGACGAGCTCACGACGACAAGCTATTACCGCCTACCCATAGATGTGATCGAAGGAGGCTCCATCATCGCAGAGGAGAGCGCCAGTGCGTAGCACTCAGCTTCTTTGTTCCATCACCCTCGTAACCCTCGAAACTGTCGCCTCCCACGTCTGCTACCTCCGCCTCACCTTTTCTGGCGTCCTTGCGCCGTACGTGTTCGTTGAAGCCAAGCGCGCGTCTGTGATAGGCGTAATGGACTTGTCCAACCACTCCAATGTATCGTACACATCCGGTACGACCGCAATTGATCCTGTCGCGTGCGATTACGGGATCGAATACCGAGCGACACGCCTTCGTCATCGATCCTATCTGTGCCGAGGGCTTCGGCGAACGCTTACTCTGAACAGCAAAATGCGAACGAGCGAGACCGCTTGCGACGGCAAGATACTGGGCGGCTGTACAGCCTTCCTCCGGACATACAGTAACGGCGCATCCTTCGTTTCTGTCGAGCAGACCCTGAGGAACCTCGAGAACGAGAAACCGGATGGTACCCCGCTCAGCAGAGCGCTGGGAGGCCATGCGCCTCGTGGGCAGAGAAACCAGGCCGGGTACAGATAAATGGCATGCTTTGGGAACAACTCAAGACCTTGTACCCTGCGCTGATCCGTACCTTACAGGTTTTCAGTGTTTCGATTTTGCTGTGGTCTGGCGTTTCGTTAACGTATTCGGCTACCATTTAGTGCTATATAAACAAGACGAGGACAGCCAGTACTGCTCAGGACACGAATGCCAAGGTTCACGAAGTGTCTCATATACTGGCTACTCCATGCAGGTAACTATTCCTCGCCTATTTCTGGCTGTATTCGATGCGGTATACTCAAGATACCTTTCATGCAGTTGGGGTCGGCAGATTCTCTTCCGCTCCCGAACGAATACCTGGCGTAGCGCAAAGTACGTTGGAAGATTACAAAGAGGTACTTTCGGGGGTTTGTGTTGAACTATCATGCGAGAGTGCGCGTGACGCCACAACGTCGCAGTGTCGGCCATGCCGCATGTGCGAGTGAGCGCACGACGCAGCACGATCGTGTGGTTACGGACAATGTATATACCAGTAGTTAGTTACTACGATACGAGTTGTGATCAGGGACAATCACTGTAACACATTGTTTGATTTATTTCCCTTGGAGTGCGGGTGTCCGCACATCCCTTTTCACATGTATTTACGACTCCTCTTCTGTGTATTTAACCACGCTCCTGTACGCTCTGGCACCCCAGCAACTTACGCTGTGTGCCAGGCAAGTAGCTCTACTCATTCTCTTAATATTAGCAACTTATGCTGTGTGCCAGTCCACCCAACCAGCTGCAAGTTTATCATTTTGTATGCTATACATGGCTACTAAAGAAGGTTGATGCCCTATGTGGATGAATATTGTCATTCATAGCATCTACATCAGGATGATAGAGAAGAAGCACCAGCTCAAAAAGGACAAGAGGAAGGTCATGCTACTGCTGAGAGAGGTTCTCAATATTGATGTCATTGGCAATCTTGTCAATTTCGCACAATAGGCCACATGTATTATTGACTTTTGTTTCATTATTCTACAACTCAGCATTGCTAGCCTCATCTTGCCCTGCAGCTCTGTAGAATCTGATTCTCAATCAGAAAGTCTCCCTTGGAGGTGAATGTAATGTTCATATGTGAAATCAAGTCAAAATTGATAATCACAAATTCACATAGTGATTTACTCAGCAGACCCCCACCAGAAAGCTAGAAAGCATTGAGAGGTCTCAATAAACACTAGCACACATGACAAACAGCTAAACTACAGAAAATCCTCAGACCACTTAGCATTGAACCTACTAGTCCTTCCTCCTCAACTTTTAGCAAACAAGTAAACTTTGCAGGAACAGGCATGCAAAACCTAATGATCTTCTCTATTTATCTCTGCCAATGAACAATTGAGATGGCACTAAAAAATTGATGCAAAGAATATACAAACCCATATCAGTAGCCATGATAAAGTCTGCAAATTGCTTAACAGAGTTCTGAGAAAAGACCTTGAGATATGGCTGAATCTTTGAGTTGATATTTTCCCCCTGATAGTTCTGCTCTGCTTTGAATAGAGCTGGTTGTGATTCATTTAAGGGGCGTAAGAACATAGCATGCTTTAAGATAAGAATGCTAGCTTTTACAAAGGTTAGATATACTCTAAAAATGACCAAGGTGAAATACCAATGATCAAATGATGATGTTTGAGGTCATCAAGGAAAAGCTGCAAAAGAGATCATAAGCCATAAAGACAGTTAGCATAAGAGAAATAGAACATTTTTAATTGCAGGCAGTGACTTGACATGCTTTACCTTATATAAATGTGAGACTTTTTCTTAACACAGTAAATGTACCATGTACACTTACAAACTGAAAACCTAGTGAGCACATCAACTAATATAAAAAGAGAGCATAGACATACCTCCTAGTAGGTTAGAGATAAGGACAATTGGTAAAGAGGCAAGGATAGGCATCATCAGCAAGAATAAAACATAACAGGTTAGGCATCCACTCACATTCTGAAGAATTAAAATAAGTGTTGTGAGCAAGCTAAAAATGCAGTAAGGCATCATAGCAACTCACCAACTGGGGTGCCAACTACAGGTGTCATCAGCAGGCTAAAAATGTAGTGAACCATCACAGCCACTCACATCCTGAAGAGCCAAGAACAGGTGTCATCAGAAGGCTAGAAATGCAGTAAGGCACAACAGCCACTCACAAACTGCACAACAAGAACAGGTGATATCAGTGGCTACAAATGGTGTGAGACTCTGCAGCCACTCACATCCTAAAGAGCCAAGGACAGGTGTTATCAGCAGACTGAAAAAGCAGTGAGACAACATAGCCACTCACTTCCTGAAAAGCCAAGAACAGGTGTTATCAGTAGCTAGAAATACAGTAAGGTGTCACTGCCACAGCCACTCACAGACTGAAGAGCCAAGGAAAGGTGTTATTAGCAGGCTAAAAATGCAGTGAGGTATCACAGCCACTCACAAACTAAAGAGCCAAGAACAGTGTCATCAGTTGGCTAGAATTGCAGTGAGACACCACAGCCACTCACAAACTGAAAAGCCAATAGCAAGCATCATCAGCAAGCTAAAAATGCAGTGAAGCATCACAATCACTCACATCCTAAAGAGCCAAGAACAGGTATCATCAACAGGCTAGAAATTTAGTGAGACACTACAACTACTCACCAACTGAAGAGCCAAGGATGGGTGTCATCAGCAGACTAAAAATGCAGTGAGGCACCACAGCCACTCACATCCTAAAGTGCCAAGGATGAGTGTCATCAGCAGGCTAAAAATGCAGTGAGGCAACACAACCACTCACAGGCTGAATAGCCAAGAACAGATGTCATCAGCAGTCTAGAAATGCAATGAAGCGCCACAGCCACTCACATCCTAAAGAGCCAAGGGTGGATGTCATCAGTAGGCTAGAAATGCAATAAGGCACTACAGCCACTCACTTTCTAAAGAGCCAAGGGCAGTTGTCATGAGCAGACTAGAGATGCAGTAAGGTACCACAGCCACTCACTAACTGAAGAGCCAAAGACAGGGGTTATGAGCAGCTAGAAATGGAATGAGGTGCTACAGCCACTCACATCCTGAAGAGCCACAAGTAGGTGTCATGAGCAGGCTAGAAACACAGTGAAAGCCACTCACAGACTGGAGAGGCAAGTGCAGCCATTATCAGGTTAGAGGCACAGAAAGGTACTACACCACTCACAGTCTGGAGAGCCAAACAGAGCTGTCATCAACAGGCTAGAAACATAACAAAGAGTACTACTGCATCCACTCACTACCTAAAAAGGATATTATGGGCATTGTCAGGTTTGTCAATTTACGAGGCACAAGTAACCGCACTCACAAGCTAGGAGTTGGGTGGCATGGCACATTATCAGACATGAACGGCGAATAGGAGCTCATAAAAACTTGCCCAAATGTATGGAAATGGAATAAGACATTCTCGAATCACTTGTTCCACCTCCACCTCGGACCAATCGATGTGATCGACACTGCAATTTTTTGTTGAGATTGTCACTCGCTTCACCAATCAACTTGTGCACTCACCGGCTCAACGCAGTTTTAACACTCAATTCTATATTACTTCTCTGCACAGCTAAGAGCATCAATACAACAGTATCCTCGTTGAGTGCTGCAGCCGTCTCCTCGACAAGACTATCGCAGCGACTATCTTCCAAGTGCATTTCTGCTGAAGTACATTAACGTGTGAGCTCGGTATCTAACTCTGCACTCACTCTCTAATCGCACATATTTCGCATCACTGCCAAGCGGACCCAGGTAGTGATCTCGAAATCGTTTCTTCACCTCAGCAGACAATTTTTGAGACAAATCGCCATCCGGGTAGTTTTCCGGTTCATCCGTCACATCCATTTCGACGTTGTACAAGAACTGATCATATTTGGTGAACAGAGCGATGACGGGAACTCCAAAGTGGCGTGTTAAATATAGTCTTTGAATATCAGTAACGACGAGGACGCACCATTCGGGTCGGGGCAAATATTGGCGTAAAATTTCAAATCTAGCGAAGGTCGATTGCTGTCCATTGGGATGCAATACCTCAATACATGTCCGTCAGTTGAAGTAATCGTGAAAACCGGGGGTCCAAACCATATCGCATGTAATTTGTTTCGCAGTCTCTTTTCTTCACACTTGCGTCGAATGAACCCTTTCAAGGTCTCAACTTCCTCTTTACTACCCGACTCTATTCCCATAGAGTCGTGAAAAACATAACCCCGATGATTTGAGAACACAAGTTCGTCGTCGATCCTGTGCTCGCCTCGCTGCCAGGCTCCACGTCAGCCAGAGGCGACCGAAGAGAAGTGGTATTGTTACGAACGTTCTCTGACGGCTTGAGTTCAATCTGGTCGGCAGTGACATTATACTCGCAGACAAAAGCTTGGACCACCTACCACCTCCTCTCCGCGGTAAATAATGGGACTCTCGGTCGTTGCACATACACGTTGTAAGATCGATGTCTTTCCTGCGTTTGCCCTTCCTACAACAAGAACTCGGAACTGGAACTTTGGGATCCGACGACGGGTTTCAAGTTGCTCTTGGGTTTGCTCGGTCTCCATTGGCGCGATGGGGGCGATGGACTTTGGGAAAGCTAGAGTAGTTGATCGATTTGATTCCATCCTCAATCGATGGTCGACCACGTGTCCTTTCTCACACCAACTCACATAGGATTCCCCACGAGCTCCAATTCCGTCTCTCTGACTGGAAGTTCATCCACATCTCCCTGCCTTGAATATTTCAATAAAAGTAATATGCCCCCGGCATATCACACATCTCAATCTCAATCTCACCCTGCGCAATCCTAGTGCACGATAACGGAGATATTTGTCTCTTTACTGTTAATTCTTAGTGACTTGTACTTCCGCCCGACGCTGATACACAATAGTTGGGTAGTAATGGGCAAATTGCGGTAATTGCAATGACGTTAAGAAACGGGCTATTCACGTGGGAACGATGTTAGCAACCGCCACTTGTGATCAATACACCTTCAAGTTCCAACGACATATTCACCCAACACTGGCAAGCCAAGGGCACGGTAGATGAACCACGCATTGATCTGGCCATAGTCCTCAGTCGGTACAAGTTGCGTGGTAAATAGTGACGTAACCATATCTCGATTACAACGCATGCCACTGAGAGGTCACTCACATTCTAAATGATCCGAGCAATCTGGCGGAGACACATCTGGTTCCTCGAGGCCGCATCAAGCAGAGAATAGCTGTATGGAATGGGATGTGAAGGCTTTTTAATCAAGTCAGATCAGCATCAAAATGCACGATCTCATTCGCGACAGTACTCACCTCGTTAGAGTGCCTTAACCAATGGAATGACATCCAAGAAGCAAAGTCGAGGAAATAAAAGTGTTCATCCAGGCTCTGCACAAAACTAGCTTCAATACCCGCGCAGTGTGAGTCCTTGGATAGCGTATACGATACGACTTCGATCGAGGAGGCTAAGTCGTCGCCGTCCGTTTACCGGTTCTTCGATCAGGCTCAGGCGCCATTTGCGCGCGCTTCCATGAAGCAGGTTGCGTTCTTGTTAGGAGCGTATGTGAAACGATTTCGGAAGAAGTGGAAAGGTTGGGTCCTTCCCAACAAGCCAGGTAATACTGAGATCGCATTATCGTCGTCTGATCGGACATTGGTCAGAAAGAGCGTCGTAGCGTTCGTTGGACTGAACGAACCAGCACAGTCGAGCAACCGTGAAGCAGATTTGATGCTGTCAGCAACCCACCCCCTTCAAGTTGTCGCAGACGCTACTAAACCTGCATGAACTTCGTAACCAACATTGCTTTCCCCTCAGAATACATGTGTTCGAGGTAATCGAAAATCAGATATAACATCCATGAATTTTACGAGGTGGTGTTGACGTCGTCGGTAAGGGAACGGTAGCATCCTTATACACAGCCTCATAGGCCCGCATCGAATCCAGTGATCCTCGCTAGCGCAGCTTCTACAATTATACGAGTCTGCATAGGTGCTGACCATGATGTTCGTTTCTGCACCAACTGTTGGAAGGATATCTCGGCAAGATTTAGATGCCATGAACCGACAATATTCTTCTACACAGGGCACTATCACCTTTGGCCACGTTCGGCGCAGAAATCCCCCGAAAGCACCTCTCTGTGACCTTGCACAGTACTTTGAACTATGCCAGGCATTTGTCCAGGATCCAAAGATGATCTGAGCCAAAATTGCACGAAAGTCAAACACTGCCAGCAACGGGCGGGGAAGAGTTACCCAGATGAAGTAGCCAGTAAATGAGACACTGGCACCTTCGTGAACCTTGTCATCGCATCCCGGGCAGTACTGACTGTCCTCGTCTTGTTCATACGGGCACTACATCGTAGCCGAGTACGTTAACGAAATGCCAAACCCAACGGCAAAACCGAAACACTGAAAACCTGTAAGGTATGGATCAGCCTGAGCGCAGGGTAAAAGTTCTTGAGGTCAGCCTTCCTTTTATCTGTATGGCCTGGTTTCTTTACCCACGAGGTGCGTGCCATCCCGGATGTCTGCTCGAGTGGGGTACCATCCGGTATCTCCTTCTCGAGGCTCCTCAGGGGCTGCTCAACAGAAATGAAGGAAAGGCCGACACGCACGACCACAGTGCGTATGTCCGGAGGGAAGGCGGCATAGTCGCCCAGCATGATGCCGTCGCGAGCGGTCTCGCTCGCACCATGCTGTCCAGCGCAATGAAGTGTTCGCTGAAGCTCTCGGCACAGATGGGGCCAATGATGAAGTCCTGCCGCTCGGTATTCGAGCTGTTAATCGCGCGCGATTGTACCGGACGGTTACGATACGTCGGACGACGGGCCCATCACGCCCATCACAGACGCGCGAGTGGCATCAACGAACACGTAGGGCACAAGGGATCCCGAAAAGGTGAGGTGGAGGTAGCTGACGTGGGAGGCTGCGTTTCGAGAGTTAGGCAACGGAGGAGGGTGTGGAAGAAAGAAGTCGAGTACTACGCACTGAGACCTTACTCAGCGATGGTGGATCCTCCTTCGATCGCTTCTATGCGTGAGCGGTAATACCCCGGCGTCATGAGCTCGTCGTCGTGGCTGAGCGCATGACACTGCGTACAAAGTCGCTCTGGGCTATACTGCACCAGGGAAGACAACCTATGCGCTATTGCCCATCCAGATGGCAGGCTAATGGGTCCCCTGGAGGCCGTGGTGTCTTGGTGTCCGGGTAGTTGAATGGCGCAACTGACACGAAGTTCTCGTGGGTCTGAGCAACCCAGCGAGTCATGGGGATCAACGCGCGATCGATGGGATCATACCCCCAGAGCCATTGAGCAAGTCCTCCCTGCTCCCAATGGGCCTGTTCTGTACGTGTTACCAAAATAGCAGGTATGGGAAAGTTTGACTGTACGCACAGCTTGTCAAGGTCGATGGGGCCTGCTCTTGGGGTCATTAATGTCATTGGCTTGTCATTGGCTTGTCGAAACGCGTGGTGTCACGTGATCGGACTAAGAAAGTGACCAGCCTATCAGACACCTATGCCCACCGACGACACCCAAGAGCCCCTCGTTCAGACCTCCACCCTAGATCTTGAGCACAACACTAGATCATTATGGAAATATGCAGCCGACACCAAGGCCAGCACGTGGTCGGTCACGCAGGGTGTGAACACCCCATCAGAAGCTTTCTCAGGCTGGTGATAACTAGTGCAGGCCAGGCAGTGATTTGACAGTGGCTGCCGCCTGCATTCACAAGCACCCTATAAGCGCTTGCCTTTCAAATTTCCATTGCCTGTCTGTCATAGATCTGGCCTGGGCAGTATAGCTGAATCCATATTGGGGGGCCCCTTGACAAAATAAGTACACATCTGAGTTCCAATTGTTTGACAGCTGGGTTTATAGTTAAGTCCAAAAAGGGATGTTATTGTTACCTTGCAAAAATAGGGTTATGGAATAGTTATCTTGGATGTCTCGGATGCTGCCACTCTGTCCTTTTTTTTCCGTCTCCCACCCTTTTCCTCAACCATGGTCAGGCATTTCATTTCTGTTGAGCTGAAAGAAATGGCTCTTTCTATGTCCCTCCAGGGAGTCCGCTATTCAGAGATCCAGGAATACACTGGAATCAGTGTGCGATCCATCAAACGAATGCGAAAGACTCACCGGCAAATCAGGGAAGTTTCTCAGAAGCCCAATGTTCCCGGTTGGCCACGTATTCTCACATCGATGCAAACACAATTCCTCTGTGATTGCGTCGAACGCCAGCCTGATATGGCTCTCTCAGAGCTACAGGTGGAGCTTAAGGAGGTTTGTGGTATGGAAGTGTCAGTGCAAACTGTTGCACGCTCACTCCAATGGGAGGGCTACACTATGAAAACAGTGTGTCCCTTTTCTTTCTTCTTGGTTTAAGACACTGACTACCAGCTACTGTAGGTCACATGGCCTGCATTGGAGCGAAATGAGCAAGATCGTGAGGAATTTAGGACCATTGTCAACACCCACTACCGCCCCGAACAACTCATCTTTGCCGACAAGAGCCATTTCAACCGGCTCACATTGAGGAGGCCTTACGTGTCACGGTTTGACATCATGCGGACTGACGATCATCATCATTACGAGGTCTCAGAGTTCGGGACTCTTACTACTCGGTTATGACTACGATAGTAAGCCCTTATTAGTCATGGACACTTACACGTCGCCGGCATTTGGGTTCGCCGGTGTTTCAGGTTTTTGTAATGACTCAGTACTAGGATAGCGATACTAGGGTTTGGGATTCTAAGCTGCGCTTTAAAGCCAGTGTGTAACTGTATATAAGTCATATAGTAAAGACCAAGGCTCTCTAGCTTGGTCTTCTTGAATCATCACCAGTCGATTCCCATTCTCTTCCAATCTATTGATTGAAGCTTGTCCTTTGGATACCCTAGTGTCTAACGAAATGACCTAGTGGCAGTGCAACTAAGCTAAGTTGCCAGTGAATACCAAGATTCATCCGTATACTTGAGCATCACGCCGCAGGTCTGTTCAAGTCGAACAAGCGTCAGGTGATAACACTACATTAAGACCAAGCTTCAACGTGGCGTCATCAGAAACTACAAGAGAACGTTGCCAGAACTGTGACGACCTCTGGTTTCAACACAGAGGTGCTGACAACGTACCACAACGATTTCGCAAGAATACAGAATACCAGTACAGTGAAACTACAGGTACTACAGGCTATCACGCCAAGAGTCGAGAAGACGACCGGGACGTCGCAGTTGAGTTTATTTACGATTGATACGTTTGGGTTGAAGTTCGCTGGTTTCAACCAAGGAGCGGAGACGGAGAGTGGGAAGGATTCCGGACAGCCTTAGAAGATCTAGGCTGTGACATCTACCTCAACGAACTTACACAGGAAGAGATACGAGAATTGGACACCGTGTCACGAACCTATACCTCGGTCCGTGACTTATCCGGAATACCCAGGAATGCGCAAGGGAACGCGCGCACAAACTCAAGAATACGAAGTAATGGACTAGTGGAACTAGCCAAGACGACGCGCGTGAAAGGATTGGATAATCCTTTCCTTCCTATTCAAGAAAGACCCGGTCCGGAACCGGGACTTACCAAGCGAAAGGTCAGATGACCTCACATGACTTGTTTGTTGATCAATCAACAAAAGATCGTTGATTGATAAACAAAGTCCGTTGATCGGTAAACGAAGATTGTTGATCAATCACCTGACGAGCGGAGCTTGTCAGGGATTAATGCCATTGGACGATATACTTAGAAACCTTCCAGCACATTCCATGCTATCTTTAGAACGCTTCTAGAGTATTCCATGGGCCCACCCATGGAGCGGAGTTGGGCCTCCCCTAAAGTACGCACAGACCATGTATTCAGGTATATAAGCTGGAGCAATGTAACAGACAGTCCCTCAGACTGTCCACTTGCGACATCCCTACTTGTATCTTCCTTGTCTAAAGCGCAGCTTCCCAACATTGGGTTGTTCCGCATCCTTGTCCTGATACTCGTAGCTCATTGTTCCTTGTCCCTGTTTTACTCCTCGTTTGGTTCGACATCAGCCAACCTGCTCCTTGTGATCCTTGGCTTCACTGTTGCGTTTAAACAGTGAGCACTCATCACACTTGGACAGTCTTAGCTTGCTGATCACGAACCTTCTCAGTGTCTGACTACGATTACTCCGAGTTTGGAGCGTGGGACGCTGATTCAGGATCGTACCACAATATCGATTATTCCCCCCTCGTCGCCCTCGTCGTCTTCCAAGTGTTCCCCTGCCCCATCATCGCCCCCTCGTCTCCCGTTGTCCCCTTTAGGACAAGTCCTCCCGTTTCCCCCGTTCTTCCTGTCACCACCAGAGATTCCTCTGGCCGTTGAGCGAGTTGCCTCGCCCCAAGGTTCCCCCGCCTCTCATTGCCAATAGCTCGGACTCCAACCCCGAGCTTCGTTACCCGTCCCCAGCTCCCTTGCCCCTGTTGCCCCCCTCAGTCCGGTTGGTTTCCCCAGTTCCCCGTCCAGCATCGTCCCCAGTCTTTCGTATCCCATCCCCAGCCCTTCACCCCTTGACCCGCCCCCGACCCCAGATTCCCCCATCGACTACGAAGCTGGAGAGCTTCGTGTAGCCTTCTACGAGGCACAGCGTGCATCCCCTGCACCCGTAGAAGAAGATCAAGAGAACGTTCCCCCTGCCCTGCCCCCATCAACCGCCCCCATCGTGCCTCCTAGTTAGAGGAGAGCACCCCCACCAATATCTTGCCGTGCACACCCCTCGAGGAGAGGAGTGGCAGCAAATCTCGGAGTTCCACCAGTTCTCCATCCACACGATCCGCACAGCAGAGGCTCTGTGTAGCGATCCTCCCGTCTTCACCAGCGTCATCCCCTTCCGGTTCTCGTCCCCCCACTTCTTGACTATCTACCCCCGCAACCGAAACCTTGCCATCTCCCTCGGCATCCAACCAATCTACGCCTGCTGTAAAGCAGTCTTAGACCTCCCCAGCGAAGACCTCCCCTCGGGTCTATCAAGTACTGTTTTAGAGACAGTATCCGAGACGCGTTCAGGTCACTGAACGATCTCATCGTGAAGCGTACGTGTATACGCTTGTCATCCTTGAAGTTCACGACTTCTTGGACGGGAGAGTGGTGACCACGTACGGTCACCTCGCATTTTTTGGAGAAACGTTTACGGAGTGTACCAAGGGTACCACTTCGACGACTCAGTGAGGACCCGCCCTCACTTTATCATATTGTTTCACGCCCCGCATCCCGGCGGACCCCTTCAATTTCATCTCAACTACAGTGATAACACCCCTTGTAGCCATTTACTTTAATTAGTAAGTGGTAGTACAATTGTTTCATTTCTTGCCAATACATTGGGGTTCCGCATCCAGTGTCGATATTCCCAGTTCGCCTCCAAGAAGGAGAAAGACTCCGAAGAGCCCACAACTTCTTTGAAACTCACCGCTCCTCCAGCTCAGGACTTATTACCCTGAGACATCCTTGTTCGACGCCAGTCAGTGTGATATCATTGACTGTTGGAGTGATCCTCCAATTATCTTGACCAAACTCCGAGACCTCCTGCCCTTTGGTAAAGTAACTTACCAGTGGGACTACGAAGATTTCCAGAACATCGACTTAGCAAGAATTGCTGAAGCCGCCCAAGAACAACTCCTGTATTGGCATCTATCCGAAGCCACCACTGTTAACAATTCCCCAGCCGAGTCCATCTCCTGTGGACCAAAGACGATCACTTTTGGTTCATCCACGTTGCCCCTCAAAGGCAAGAACTCATCCGACGCATCAGAGCAGGAGAGCGTGTCAGGTATCTAGAGCGCTTCTCCCTCAACTACGATCAAGTCCAAGTCACCTGGCAAGAGATCCGTCTTGTCACCAGAGGAACAGAGTTCCACCTTGCCATAGTCGAAGGTAAAGAGTTCACTTATAAGTGGGACTCTCCAACTGGGAAACCACCCTCGAAAACCCGGACCACCGCCTCATCGACCCTCAAGTGTATCACCTCCCTCCAGACACCCCTGACGACCCCGAAATCCTCGAGTTCGCTGAAGCGCGAGCACCCCCTCCTCTTGTCGAAACTCCACTGCCACCTAGCAGTCCCACTAGCATATCAACTGAGTCTGTTGACGGTTGGGGAGAACCTAACCTTTGGAACGGACCTAGAAGGTGTTGGTGTGCTAAAGAAGTGTGTGACTGTGGATACAGACCAGATACCCCACCTACTCCACCTAGTGTAGTATTGTGGGCCCCAGGCAACGCCTATCTACCCTTTACACAATAAAGAGTAGATTCTTGTTCAGAACCAAGCTGGAAAACATCGGAGAAAGCATAGTCGATTGGGCTATCAATCTGGCGTCTCAGAACATTCAGCAGCGCTCCCAGAACAATCAACAGCGCCAGCTCATCCAACAGCCCCATAGAAGACGAACCCACAGAACACGTGTGGAACACCTTCCATACACGTAGAAGACCTCCAACTTGATTCACCATCCCAAGTCCCAGCCGTCCCAAGAATTAACCAAGCTGGTCCGTCTGAACCAGTGTACCCATCCATCAGAGGACCCCCAGTTCCACGCCCAGTAAACCCCATTGCCAGGCAACACTCCACCAGTAGTGAAGAAGCCAACTACCTCCGAACAGAGACAGTACAGTTACACTGCCATTACCCGGAATCTGTCTACGTAGCAGAGCACCTACCTACCAGAAGACCAAGAGAACTCCAAGCATTCAAGGAACACTGCAGATTGCAGTACGACCAACACCAAATTTCCCTAGACGTTCACCACCCTTTGAGCCACATTCGAGAATTCACGTCAAGTATCCTCAACTTCCAGAACTACCTTTGGAGGAGCAAAACCACGGTCACCTACTTTGGTATTTACGAAGAATACCATTGGATCCGCCGACAAGTCAGGCGAAACCAGCCAGATAAGGCTATCTTGCAACCCGCCTACAAGATCCACTATCAGTGGAACGAAGACGGTTGGACTGTCACTAGATTACCCCGCCATTAGTGAATGAGTCAAAGTACAACTCCAAAGACAAGAGAACTCACAGAAGAGGAAGAAGACCTCATTCCCGAAAGTATCTACGACACATTCTTTGACCTAGTCCTCGAAAGATTCCAAGGCGAACTTCTTGAAGACCGGTCTTCAGCAAAGACGGTTACTTTCCTTGGTTTTTCTAGACACCCTTGAAGAAGTTACCATCAAAGACTTCGCCAAGATCCACCCCCATATACCCACGTCCAAACCTTGATTACGCCTCACTTACCGGCGATACCAATCCAAGAAAGTCGAGTGGACTTTCGATAGAAACAGGTGGGAATACAAGAACAAGAAACCAGTCCAGTTTTCAGATTCTGAAGAAGAACCTTCGGAACACGAAGAGGAAGCAACCTCTGCCCAAGAAACCCAACCAGAAGCACAAGGTTGGTCACGACCTAGAACACCACCCTCAGGCGCCAGATCAGCGCGCAGTGAATCAAGTGACCAAGAAGAGGTCTCACAGATCCTAGGAAGCGTCACCAGAAAAGTCCAGGCGCTTATCACCACAGTATCCCAGCCACAGACACCACAAGCAGTACCAGGCGCACTCCCAGTAACCCCAGCGGAAGCATCACGGTCATTCCTACCTACACCGTCGGCGACAGCATTCCCACTTCCACCAGCACTACCCCCAGTACGCGCAGACACACCTACCCCAGTCAACGCCCCAGTACCCCTGCTCAGTCTAGTCGCTCCACGTCTCCGAGTCAACCAAGCACACCCAGTACACCAAGTACCCCAGCAAGCATGTCTGGTTCAGCAAACACCAAGTTATTGGGATCCCCCCAGAGTCATTCGATGGTAGCCCTGCAAAGGCAGAAGCCTTTTGGAACAATCTAGAGAACTACTACTACCTCAACGAATCCACGTATTCAGATCAAGGAAAGAGGGTTTCAGCCGCTCT